>WEDG01004486.1:0-88280 GCA_017591395.1 Schistocephalus solidus
CCAATGACACGTTTTAAGCCCGGTCTTAGCGGTTCAAATTGAAATTATCTATAGCAAGTGTCGAGTCAGAAATAAGAGAGTGAGCCTAGACAGTAATGCACAGCACATCTGGATCAAGTCAGTGCTACTGTTCTGAGCTCAGTCATCTTATTTACGCTGATATCGCCTTTCAGCGAAAGCTAAACTCGAGAGCGTATTCCTAAGCGCAAGTAAGTAACGCTCATCGCATTTACAAATAAAGGAAGATTTGGTGGGCAGAGAAGAAAAACCAGAGCAGAAACGTGCTATGGGAAGCCGTGAAATTCACTGTCTACACTTCCGTCAAAATGTTACTGTTACGAAGAACCAAGATTAGCCAGTACAATCAGCATATTTGGACGAACACCATGGAAGGAAGGCTATAGCGGCGTGGGAGAGATAGGCGTAAGTGAAATGAGATTTCGAGGAGATCAGCATGCATTGGTAGAAAATCGCATTGAAAGTCGAGTAAATGATTTCGGAAAAATTGCAAACATAATTAGAAGACTTAATTGTTTGGGGATTTTGACACTTTTTGGTTGGGAAAATGCTAACGTGAGCGTTTGCATCTGTTGTAGATGCTGAGGTGTTAGCAAGTTTTCCATCATTAACTACTGTCATTGATTTTGACACTTGGGCGTAAATGACTCAGATTTACTGGGGTTTCTAGGGTTAACTGATTTGACAGGATAAACCTAGGCGTGTTGGCTTTGGGGGGAAAGAAGTGGCGTTCGCACGATTTCACCTCAAATCAGGAACAAGGTGAACGGGTGAAGATTTAAGTGGATCTGAAATAACTGTTGGTTCGAGGGCTGAGGGCTTGCGTTAACTTGTGGGCCAACTTCTGGGATACGGTGTCGTAGGTGTAGACCAGGCTTCGTTTGCTAATGTGGGTAAACCCGACGTTCCATTTAAGTTTTATCTCTACAGATAAACAACTTGTTTTCTTTAAATATTGAGCTGAGTGCTCATGCTTAGAGAAAATAACACGTCCACGTCGTTGAAAAATGTTTGACCAGAATCGGAGGGTTTTACTACGAGAAGAAAATATTTTCGCTTCAGCGACTTTAAAGCAAAGCCACATGAGTAAAGGAAATGAAATGCGACGTCCAGGGATTTTACCTAGGGGATGTTTTTTTAAAAGAAAAATGAAACTTCTCTTATGGTCTGTTATATTCCAACGGTCTCAATCTTTCAGAGCATTGCGCCCTGATAGTCTCCAGCACACAGAACTGCCGGTTTTATCCTCGGAGATTTTAAACTATTGAAATTAGACAAAATAAAACGCTTTTTATCTTGTGGGAGAATGACTGAAGCAAAGCATACATTTCCACAAAAGGATGAAATGCTCAAAGGAAAAGGGAAATGTACAGAGGATGACTTAATATAAAGAAGGCTACCACCGCCACGTTTATCAGTGCGGTCTTGTCGGTAAAAATTGAAATGATCTATAATGAGCGTCGAGTCAGAAATAAGAAAGTGAGCTCAGGATTCAGTGATGCCCAGCATATCTCGATCAAGCTCAAAGGCTTCTGTTCTAAGCTCAGTCATCTTCTTTACGAATGATCTGGCGTATTACTGAGCTGCAGGTTGTGCTCATCAGTATTAATAATAAGGAAGAATTGGTGTTTAAAGAAGAAAACTGGAGAGAAGAAATGAAAGGTGGAAAACAAAATTGCTCTGGTCTTTAATTTGTCGAAATGTGACTTTTAAAAGAACTGAGATTATTGTACAATGGCATATTTGGATGGAAACCATGGAAAGGGAAGGCTATTTTGTGGCATTGGCGAGATAGGAGGGGGTATAGAAATGAGATTTTGAGGGAATTTAGCACACATTGGCGGAAAACGTGCATTTGGAAAAGGAATAAATGATTTCGAATAACTGGTAACATAATTAGAAGGCTTAATTATGAGGGGATTTCTGACACGATTTTGGGTTGGGGAAAGATGCTAACGGTAGGGTTCCTATCTCTTTGTAGGTGCTGAGCTGTTAGCAGGTTTCCCATCGGTAATGACATTCCTGATTTTAATGCCTGGCTTAGCCAATGATTCAGATTTACTGGGAGTTTTCTTCGCTTTACTAGATTTGGCAGCTATAGCAGACAGGGTTTGCTTGGGATGAGAAAGAAGTGGCGTTGACACAATTTCACTCAAACCAGGAACAAGGTTAACGTACCATTGGTGTTAATCCCTACAGATAAACAACTTGTTTTTTTCTTCAACAATTGAGCTCAGTGCTTTCTGCTTAGAGAAAATAAGGTCCACTTTTAATCGCCGAAATATTTTTGACCAGAATCGGCGGATTTTTGCTACGGGAAGACAACTGTTAAGCTTCAGCGTCTTTAAAGTTAAAGCCGCGTAAGTAAAGGAAATGAAATGCCACGTCCAGGGGGATTCTACTCTAATGTATGTTTTTTAAAAGAAAATTGAAACTCCTCTTATGTCGGTCAAAGGACTCAGTACTAACCATGTTTATAAAGGGCTCGATTTTCTCCCATTTTTGAGAAGTGAGTGAAGACAACTTTCTGTAAAAAATGGTTCCAAGGATCGTTAAGAAAGAACCATATTTAGACATAAAGATATTAACTTTTTCCAGGGTGTCAGGGTCTAATTTCTTCATACTTACGGTGGGTTGCTCTAGTGGATGTTTAACGCTAAGATGAAGTTTGCATCTAAGCGCTGACTGGGGTTTTTATATTGATTTAAAATATCATTATTCTCCAAATCGATAATACGAAAGGAAAATTGTCACTTGTGAAGTTTTGCGGAATAAAATATTTACTATTTGAAATATTTGTTTTAAGCAAAGCACTGCAAGCAACAATCGGCTAGGTTACGAGTTTTAACTGAAAATAGAATTAGCGAAGAGGCTATGCAGGATGAAAAATTATATCAACTTGTATAGCAACTACTGCAAAATATTTTTCGCCGGGAATAAGTTAAACTTACAAAACTTCAACTGTATTTCTAAAATAAATATTTAAGTTCTGTCCTTTTTACGTCAATCTGCGTGAACTTTATTGAGGCTATGCAGGGTGAAAAAGTTTAAAACTGTATATTTCTCCCTATTGTCAATTGCAATAACTGCAGGTGTGTGCCGTTGATAAAATGTATGTCATGCCTAGTCTGGAATATTGCTAGTTCATATTTAGCCTTCTGCACGCTAGTGAACGAAAGAAGTTAGAATCAGTCCATCACTTCTTTTCAAAACGTGTTTTCTATTCAGAACACCGAAACCTGTCCTACCAACAACGCTGTGAGTTTAGAAGCCTTGATCCGCTGTAGCTTCACAGATTATAAAAGGGACAAAATTTTACTGTTTAAACTTTTAAATAGTTGAACATTGTACCCCCTTACATCTCTGAGGCAGCTCGACCACTCTTGGCACACCAGTCATCGAGATGTATTTTTATTTCTTCCTTTGGCACGCACAGTTAGATACTGACTGTTTTTTTGGTAAACGCTATAGCAATCTGGAAAAAGGTACCCAGAAGTATCAAAATTCAGCAAAGCTATCCCTTGTTTACGCGAGCTGTCACTAGTTTTCTAAATTCAGGACACCTTCCAAAAGTTTTGGCTGCTGACTCTGTAGAAACTCTCTTCGGTTCTGCTGGCGTTCACGGACTCTGAATTCTGTGCCCAACTTCAACCTGAGGTCAATATTGCTGGCTCTGCAGACCTCAATCGGCTTATTTCTCAGTCGACAGCAAACAGCCGCTCGCCGACATAACTGCTAGTGCAGAAAACCGGGACTATAACACTGAATGGGGAAGTTCTTCACCGGGCACCTGTGTCAACGCTTCCCTGTCCTGAAATTTAAATACTCAATAAGCTGCAGTTTTTCTCCTGAAAACACCTGAAACAACGATTGTACATTAATAGAGTCAACAAGGGCTACGCCCGTTACCCTCAAAATATACAATAAAAAAATCCGTTGGGACTCTCTTGATGTGCGTACCTGTGTGCGCCAGATCATATGGCTCTCCAAAAGTTAACATCATCAGTTAACATGACGGCGCTGAAATTTCAGGTCATTAACGCTCTTATTGTTGTAGACTAGGAAGATTGGGAGATTGAAGGCACCCAAGAGGTGCTATGACAATAAAGCTTTTATTATTAATTGTAACGGCCCTAAGCCGGAGCCTTAGGTGACATCAATTAGAACTGGAGTAGGTGAAAACTTCGTAATCTCAATTCATTCTGTTTGCGATCTTCCTGCAAGAAAATCTGTGATCCATGTCAGCAGCATTCATCTTATTCCGATTTTTAAGATAATTTATAGTTCAAGTCAGTATACGTCAGTATTTAAGGAGAGAGACAGAACCTTTGAAAACGTTAATTTAAGATGGATGCTATCAAAAATTGCATAGGCGACGTGGCAATATGGTCATAGTTTATCAGTCATTAGAGTCGACTAAATGTGTGCCCATCAAGGGTAGCCGGGTGTTTTCGACTTAAATGTCTTTCGTATTACGAAGCTTTTCGAACTTCCAATACAGGTAGCCATTCTATCACCTGATATTATAGAAAGCACAGAGCAATAGCTGTCACAGAACATCAGTGCCTGCGAAGTAGCATTATCGGGGCACCAGTTGTTTAGGAGCGATCGCACCTACCGGCAGTGCGGAAGATTTTCAATGGGTGTTAAGCACAATTTCATTGTGTGTAAAAGGACAGAGAAGGTTACCAATGGTATCAAGACTATTTGGCGGACAAGAAAGACATGGGAATCGAGGGCCCTTGAAGCCGTTACTCTCTACCAACCACCGGGGACAGACACCGACGCTGATGCATGTTTGCTGGAGAACATAAAAGAGATTGGTAGTCGACCTGCTGTTGTTTTCTTATGAGTGACTTCAATGTACCCAGAATTCGATGGAATGATCTGCAAGTGCAGTGCAGTCTGCTTTAGACAACACTTGCAGCTCTTCTCACACAACATTTTTTTGTTCGAAGGAGAGCGGATGGAGGACAACAGGCTAGTTGTTTAGATATCATCTTCAATAAAGATCCTGACCTTATAAACGCAGCATACTGCCTAACTACACTTGGTTGAAGTGATCATGTAGTACTTTCATGGGAGTAAGGGTTTATATTTAATACCATCTGCAATAAATTTAAAAAACACCCAAACACTATGGCGATGAGACTTTAACCAAATAAATAAATAAATTGTATATTTAAGGCCCAGAGAGCCCCGTCATTTCAAATGGGAACTGAAGCATTACGAATAGACTGGGATCTTGTCTATGCTTACCTATCCTATTTTCTTATTGAATGGGACCATTTTTTGCAGACAATTTTGAATGAGATCTCGCAATAAAGTGTATCTCTCTCTCTTTTCCGGGAATCTCACTGAGGACTGGAATTTATTTGATGAGTTGTTTTTGAATCTAATAGAATGGCCCTGTCCGTCATCAAAACTTAATATTCCCAACCGAACACAGTGGCTAACACGAGATCTAAATAATGAAACTTAGTATCGTGGTATAAATAAATGCAAAGTGGATAATTGCTGCACTATGCGAACTTCCATATGAACAGCAGAAATGAGTAGTTTGGTAGGCATATTCGATTCAGAAAGATTCGCCATTTTTAAAAAACAATTGTCAAAAAACTTTGAAATATACGATCAACAAGAAACGAAGCTGTGAAAAAACTCCTACGGTTAAATCTTGGGGGCGGAGTTCAGCGAGCCACCAATTTAAAAAGAAAAGCTATAAGAAAAAACTGCTTCTCTTAAACATTAGTAGCTAAAGTTTATGGGAGTAGTACCATGCAGTGGGATAGTACTGTCATGTTGGTGACAACGGATGAGGATTCGGAACGCTCCTTGTTGGGTGATAGATAATATAAGAGCCATACCAACCGATTATAATCATCAGGGAAAGATAGAGGGGAGGATCTCATCGCAGACAACAGGGCCGAAATGAAGAGGGGAAAGTAGAGGTCACGAGATCATCACCAAGATGCGACCTCGCTGACTGCATAGTCAAACAACAAGGTGAGTAAAACATCTGAACCCGCCGCGATCATCAACAGATCCCGGAGACCATCGTCAGGGTTGCAAAAATGGAGAAACGTATTAAGTTTTTCGAGCGTTGGCGAAGACATTTGATAAAAAAAGGATATAAAACAAATTGCGAAGATTGACTCTGTAGATGAAAATGAAAAACATATTTAGAAACTAGTGCAATATCAAGAGAACTGCCTCAAATACAAGGAGTACCCTTTTCAAAATACAAACGTTGCGAGTTTGGGAAGGAAACGGACAATAAAGACTTTATATTTTCCGAAGTTAAATGTTTGCGTAACTTGGTTTTGAAAATCGCAAACGAAAACAAAAATTTAATTTATAATTGAAGATTATTCCAGAGGAAAGCATATTTGGAAGCATAAAACGGACAAAGGTTAGTTTTGCAGCTCAGGTGTGGTACAATGATCTCGGAGGAATAAAGAGTGGTATAAAATCGATCTATCGGAGTGAGAGCATTAATTCGCGGGAGATTTGGACAAGAGTTAACGCAAAACAAGAAGCAGACCCCGGCTTCAAGCCTCTTTAACACATTAATTTAATATTTGCGATATGAAATATATCCGTATAAGAGATACTAGATTCAGGAAGAGAAAATAGTATTGTAGAAAAAACCCTCTGAACTTTTTCAATTTAACTGCGGTCAGTGATGTTCATCAGCCAAAGAGGGGACATCAATATGCTAGGATGGGAAGAACAAACACACGATTCACTCTTAATTTTATTTCTGGAAAGAAGAAATAATATTATATATAACCGTATGTTTGTGCAGCTTTTGCAGAAATTTGATCTGCATGAGACGATAAGGTTAGTTTATTCGTGTAATTAAGACCCAGGTCTCTTTTGATTAATCGTTTTAAAAGTGTACTATTTTTAAGAACAAGTGATTCAGCAATCTTTTCGGGGTCAAAAAACCTCAAACTACTCTAGACGGAAAAAATTCCCTCTGCCAACTAGAGCTGCAACGTGAGAGCATAAGTATGTCAGTGTTGAATGTATCAAATTAACTATTGTTGGTGTCTTTATAAAATTAATAAATGCACTTGAGATAATCAGCGTAAATTAAATTTTAGGACTTATTTAAAAAGAGTTGAAATTTCATTTATGTACAGAATGAAGATGAGGGGACCTAGAACCGTGCCTTGAAAAACGCCAGTCACGATCAGCTGAGGTATCGAGTAGCTATTACCTACAAAGACCTTCTGTCTGCGGTTAGACGAGTAGGAACCAATGAAGTCGAAGAGAGGAGGCCGAATGCCGATGGCCTCCAGTTTCACTAGAAGACGTCTGCGTGGTACCTTGTAAAAGGTTTAACTTAGCTCAAAATAGATCAAAACCACTGACTGCCGCTCGTTACGAAGGGAAGTGATGAGGTTAAGAAAAGCCAAGTGACACACTCCGCATGATCTTCTAGGTAGAAAACCATATTGAGAGTAGCTGTAAAGCTTATTTTCGAGGCAAAAATCGAGAATTTGATAAAAAGTATTTTTTCAAGAAGTTTTGCTGGAGCTGGTGTTTGTGAACGCCTCAATAATCATTTAAGAATGAACGAGATCCTGGCTTAAAGACAGAAAGAATTATAGATTTCTTACATGAGTTAGAAAAAAATCTATTTAAAGGATTAAGTGAGCATATATGGCTTAAAAATCGGGGGAAGCTCGGCACTCTCTTGATAACTGATTTCGGAATATTATCAGTCCCCGAAGAATGGAAGATTTTTAGACGAAGTATTTTCTTACGAATTAATTCTAAAAGAAATCAATGGTGCTGATAACATTTAATAAGAACGAATAAAACGTTGGAACTGGTTAAGATTCTATCGTAAGTTTATTTGCAAAGAAAGCACTAAACAATTCTGCCTTTTCTGAGTCTTTCGAGAACGAAGTTATTATCTTAATTTTGTAATGGAGGAATTTCACAACCTCGTTTAGAGGAGGGTCGACGATGGAACAGTTAAGCAACAGATTTTACAAAATTTGGCTTGATGAGTGTGCAAGATTCCTTCTGTCCATCCCGTGCAAGACAAATTTTAGAGGCTAATTAAAAAATCGCTGCGATCCTTAGATGCACGGATAACGAACAAGTTGATAGATCTTTTTAATGCCTCTTCAATTTCTTTAGACTTCTTGGAGGAAATTGGAGAACGGTGGATTCCAAAGCGTAGGGCTTGACAATTTTGTGTGGCAAAAATTTCAGGATATTATTTGAAGCGACTGACATGAAGTCACAAAGAATTGCTGCGTCGTAAAAATAGGAGAGATGCTGCCAGTCCAATGAGTCAAACACGTTCTTAATTAAGCTAATATCTGGGAGGTCAAAAGCAAGATAGGTACGGACATCGCTAGCCTTTTTCAAAAAGACAAGTGGAAGGCAATAGTGAATTAATGTATGGTCACTTTGGAAGCGACCCTGCTTAAAATCAACGAGGAGGGGAGCAATGTCCTTTGTGAAAATCAGGTCTAAAATATGCTTGTCTCGCGTTGAAGAACGGACAAGCTGGGACCAATTAGAAAAATAAATGGTATCCAGGAAAGGCATTGTTGTCTTTGTTGTGTTTGGTGCTTTGGTCCCACCCTTTTTTAACTATAGTATTGCTTACCGTATTTTGTCTAGTATTGTTTTCTTGCAAGAGCTTCCTTAAGTCTGTAATCTCATTTTCCGTGTTTAAACTTCCAGTAACATATAAGAACACCTAATACAACATATGTCCTCAAAGCTGATGAATTTGCCTGCCATCAAATTTTTTCGCGCTTTGCTGGTCCTTGCGGATCACGCAAGAAAGGCGTAGGGAGTCTCTTGCAATAAGTGGCGATAATAATTCCAGATCTGTTGCTCAACTGTTCCGCCTCCGTTCTTCCGCTAAATCTCACAAAGTCATTTCACTCTTACTCGATTGCAATAATTATTTGATTACAGCGGATTTCGACAGAGCAAAATTGTTAAATTCCTTCTTTGCCAAACATTTTAACTTTAAAACCAATCCCATCACTCTGATTCCCATGACGTCTCATGAGTTGCTCACAAACATTGATTTCGTTCCTCTAGGTTAAAAGACTCGAAACCGGTCTTTGCTTCCTGTTTCACGTTAACTGTAGCTCAAATCTCCCACGAAATAACGCTCTCACTCCGGTAGATCGACCCTTTGCCACTCCTAATTCCTTTCATGATCATTTCACCAAACCTTCGCCCCAAAACTAACCGTCCTCAGTTTTTTGCCTCCTTTTTTTCCCTCCCTAACTCACAACTTTTGGATTTTGAAAAGGGTTCTCTTGGAATTTGAGGGCAGCTCCCTAGATATTACATTGGTCTCTAATTATATTTCCATTATCCTCTGCAGAGTTTATCTTTGCATTCACTTTTTCGTCCCCCCTTTTAAACTAGCATCGCTTACTCTTGACAACCTTGATACTTTCCTCCGATTTTGCAACGCTGACGATGGTCTCCAGGTTCAGTTGACGATCAAGGCAGGTTCTTAGGGTAAAGCCACTTTGATTGGTGGATTATGCAGTCAGCAATGTCGCATCTCGATGATGATCTCATGACCTCTATTGTTCCTTTTTTTAACCCTGGTGTCTACGATAAGTTCCTCCTCTCTCACCTCCACTGGTGGTTACAAACAGTAGCTCTGACTGCTATATTATCTCTTACACGTAGATCAAACGGAAAGGGCTTAAATTAAGCATTTATATAGAGAAGACAACCACCGCCATGCTAGCTAATGCGGTATTTGTGGAAGAGATCATACTGGTCAATGACAAGCAAAGAATCATAAATTAGGAGATGGATTAAAGATTCAGTTATAAATAAAACATCGGGCATTAACTCGAAAGCAATGGCTCTGCGTTGGATCATCTTATTTATAACAGATCTAGCATTAAGTAGTATGACATCTAGTGTAGTTCGAGTAACGCAACTAGAAATATCGTTTTTACAAAAAAACTGTGGAGGTCTTTAATTATGATGGAAGTTATTGTGGTTTGGATGGTAACTGCTAACTGTGCCAGCACTCTTGGCATAAGGAACGTCAGCAATAAAAGGCTGAGAAGGATATCTAAAAGGTGTAAGAATATAACTTTCCGGTAACGAACCACCATAGGCTTTAAGACCGAGATATACTTGTTGATAGTCAACAAGGAGTGCGGGAAGTTACATGGAATGTAGAGGCTGGTGGAAGAGGGTAAGCTGCTAAATGAATGAAGTGCGGGAAGTCTAGTCTTTTATATCGGTTAACATGGTTCGGATTATTTGCCTGCTGGAGAGGCTTGGTTAGTTTTTGAGAAGGTAGCATGCAATTTGTTAGAACGACGCCATCTCGCTTTTCTGCTATGTTGGATTAAGGTCCTTCGAATGACCTGACTTAGGTGATATAAGTTTTGGTTTAAGCGGACTCATAGGGTTATGGGATGAGATACTTTTTGGAGGGTTAAATAAGTTGACTTTAAATTGAGATGATAGCGGATTTTGTATTTGAAGTACGCTATTTATGCGGATTGGCTCGGGAAATTTCACGAAGAAGTCTGGGAAATGGCGTTCAGTGGGGAAAAGCTGCCATTCTAAGTACTTTAATCGGGTTAGACGGTATACATGCTTAAGATGGGGTCGCGGACATAACATTAGGGCTGAAAGCACCGAAAATGAAATTTATCGGCCATGGGGAAACGAAGTTGAAGACCGAGTGGAGGGCTGACCAAACTGGACATCCGAGGAGATTAGTTTACCAGTGCATTGAGCTTAGTGGAAAAATGACCAGACTTGAATTTAGAATTTATATTTAAATAATAAGAATAATAATAAATTGTATATTTAAGGCCCAGACAGCCCCGCCATTTCAAACTTAGTATCGCGGTATAAATACAAAGTGGATAATTGCTGCTCTATGTGAGCAGCCATATTAACAGCAGAAATTAACAATATGGTAGGCATATCCGATTCAGAACGATTTGCCATTTTTAAAACAATAGACAACAATCTTTAACATAAACGGTGAACTAGAAAAGAAGCAGTAAAAACTCCTACAGTTAAAGTGGAGGCGGAGTTCAGCGAGCCGCCAATTTTAAAAAAATAGGAGCTTACTTCACTAAAACATTAATAGCTAGATGAAATGGGATAGATCTGTGATGATGCTGACAACGTATGAGGGTTCGGAACGCTCCTTTGTCGTGTGAGATAATATAGCAGTCAGAGCTACTGTTTACTAAACACTAGTGGTGGTGAGAGAGACGGACTCATCGTGGACACCAAGTTCAAAACAAAGACGGGACAGTAGAGGTCATGAGATCATCATTGAATGGTGACCTTGCCGACTGCATTGTCCACCAATCAAGAAGGCAAAACTATCAGAACCCGCCTTGATCCTCAACTGATCCTGGAGACCATCGTCGGGGTTGCAAAAGTGGAGGAAAGTTTCAAGGTTGTCAAGACTGGGCGATGCTAGTTTTAAATGAGGGGGGGCAAAAAGTAAATGCAAAGATTGACTCTGCAGAGGATGATGGACATATAGTAAGAGACCAATATAAGATTGACTCTGCAGACGATGATGGATATATAATAAGATACCATTATAATATCAAGGGAACTGCCTCAAATACCAGGAGGACCCTTTTTGAAATCCAAAAGTTGCGAGTTTGGGAAGGAAACAGACAATAAGGACTTTATATCTTCCGAAGTTAAATGTTTGCATAATTTGGTTTTGAAAATAGCTAATCTAGACGACAACCTAATTTGCAGTGGTAGATTATTCCATATGAAGGCATATTTGGAGGCAAAAAACTGAGACCGGTTAGTTGTGGAGCTAAGGGGTGGTGAAATTATCATGGAGGAATTACGAGTGGCATAGGGTTGATCTACCGGAGTGAGAGCGTTAATTCGTGGGAGATTTGGGCTAGAGTTAACGCGAAAAAGGAAGCAGAGACCGACTTCGAGTTTTCTAACCCACAGAAGTTTAATGTTTGCTAACTGGCATCTTTCCGTATAAGAGATACTGGATCCAGGAAGAGAAAATAGTCTTCAAGTAAAAAACCCTCTGAAATTTTTCAATCTTACTGCGGTCAGAGGCGTTCATCAGCCCAAAGAGGGGACAGCAGTATTCTAGGATAGGAAGAACAAACATGCGGTACATGTCTAACTTTATTTCCGGAAGGAAAAAATTATGTAATATAAAACAACATATCTGTGCAGCCTTTGCAGAAATTTGATCTGCATGAGGCGATAATGCTAGCTTGTTCGTAAAACTTAGACCTATGTCTTTTATGGTTGATCGTTCTAAAAGTGTACTATTTTGAAATACGATGGGTCCAGGAAGCTAAGTGGGGCCAAAACACATAAAACTACTCTTGGATGAAGAAAACTCCATCTGCCAAGTACAGCTCCAACGTGAGAGCATACGTAGATCAGTGTTGATTTCATCCACGTAACTATTGGCAGTGTCTTTAGAAAATGAATAAATGCACTTTAGATCATCAGCGTAAACGAAATTTTGTGAATTTGTGAGTAAAGCTGAAATTTCGTTTATGTGCAGAATAAAGAGAAGGGGACCTAGAACCGTGCCTTGAAAAACGCCACTCGTGATCGGTTGAGGCGTCGAGTTGCTATTACCTTCTAAGACCTTACAACTCTGACACTGCTCGACCATTCTTGGCCTACCAGTCATTGAGATGTATTTTTATTTCTTCCTTTGGCACGCACATTTGGTACTGACTGTTTTTTGGTAAACGCTATAGCAATCTGGAATAAGGTACCCAGAAGTATCAAAATTCAGCAAAGCTATCCCTTGTTTACGCGAGCTGTCACTAGTTTTCTTAATTCAGGACACCTTCCAAAACTTTTGGCTGCTGACTCTGTGGAAGCTCTCTTCGGTTCTGATGGCGTTCACGGACTCTGAATTCTGTGCCCAACTTCATGCTGAGGTCAATTTTGCTGGCTCTGCTGACCTCAATCGGCTTATTTCTCAGTCGACAGCGAACAGCCGCTCGCCGACATACCTGCTGGTGCAGAATACTGGATCCATAACACTGAATTGGGCAGTTCTTCGCCGGGCACCTGTGTAAACGCTTCCCTGTCCTGAAATTTAAATACTCAATAAGCTGCAGTTTTTCTCCTGAAAACACCTGAAACAACGATTGTACATAAATAGAGTCAACAACGGCTACGCCCGTTACCCTCTTGATGTGCGTACCTGTGTGCGCCAGATCTTATGGCTCTCCAAAAGTTAACATCATCAGTTAACATGACGGCGCTAAAATTCACGTCATTAACGCTCTTATTGTTGTAGACTAGGAAGATTGGGAGATTGAAGGCACCCAAGAGGTGCTATGACAATAAAGCTTTTATTATTAATTGTAACGGCCCTAAGCCGGAGCCTTAGGTGACATCAACTAGAACTGGAGTAGGTGAAAACTTCATAATCTCAATTCATACTGTTTACGATCTTCCAGCAAGAAAATCTGTGATCCATGTCAGCAGCATTCATCTTATTCCGATTTTTAGATAATTTATAGATCAAGTCAGTATACGTCAGTATTTAAGAAGAGAGACAGAACCTTTGAAAACGTTAATTTAAGATGGATGCTATCAAAAATTGCATAGGCGACGTGGCAATATGGTCATAGTTTTTCAGTCATTAGAGTCGACTAAATGTGTGCCCATCAAGGGTAGCCGGGTGTTTTCGACTTAAATGTCTTTCTTATTACGAAGCTTTTCGAACTTCCAATACTAGTAGCCATTCTATCACCTGATATTATAGAAAGCACCGAGCAATAGCTGTCACAGAACATCAGTGCCTGCGAAGTAGCATTATCGGGGCACCAGTTGTTCAGGAGCGATCGCACCTACCGGCAGTGCGGAAGATTTTCGATGGGTGTTAAGCACAATTTCATTGTGTGAAAGGACAGAGAAGGTTACCAATGGTATCAAGACTATTTGGCGGACAAGAAAGACATGGGAATTGAGGGCCCTTGAAGCCGTAACTCTCTACCAACCACCGGGGATAGACACCGATGCTGATGCATGTTTGCTGGAGAACGTAAAAGAGATTGGTAGTCGACCTGCTGTTGTTTTTATGAGTGACTTCAATGTACCCAGAATTCGATGGAATGATCTGCAAGTGCAGTGCAGTCTGCTTTAGACAATACTTGCAGCACTTTTCACACAACATTTTTTTGTTCGAAGGAGAGCGGATGGAGGACAACAGGCTAGTTGTTTAGATATCATCTTCAATAAAGATCCTGACCTTATAAAAGCAGCATACTGCCTAACTACACTTGGTTGAAGTGATCATGTAGTACTTTCATGGGAGTAAGGTTTATATTTAATACCATCTGCAATAAATTTAAAAAACGCCCAAATTATGGCGAAGAGACTTTAACCAAATAAATAAATAAATTGTATATTTAAGGCCCAGAGAGCCCCGTCATTTCAAATGGGAACTGAAGCATTACGAATAGACTGGGATCTTGTCTATGCTTACCTATCCTATTTTCTTATTGAATGGGACCATTTTTGTAAAGAAAAATTTTGAATAAGATCTCTCAATAAAGTGTATCTCTTTCTCTTTTCCGGGAATCTCACTGAGGACTGGAATTTATTTGATGAGTGGTTCTTGAATCTAATAGAATGGCCCTGTCTGTCATCAACACTTAATATTCCCAACCAAACACAGTGGCTAACACGAGATCTAAATAATGAAACTTAGTATCGTGGTATAAATAAATGCAAAGTGGATAATTGCTGCACTATGCGAACTTCCATATGAACAGCAGAAATGAGTAGTTTGGTAGGCATATTCGATTCAGAAAGATTCGCCATTTTTAAAAAAATTGTCAAAAAACTTTGAAATATACGATCAACAAGAAACGAAGCTGTGAAAAAACCCCTACGGTTAAATCGGGGGCGGAGTTCAGCGAGCCACCAATTTAAAAAGAAAACCTATGAGAAAAAACTGCTTCTTTAAAACATTAGTAGCTAAAGTTTATGGGATTAGTACCATGCAGTGGGATAGTACTGTCATGTTGGTGACAACGGATGAGGATTTGGAACGCTCCTTGTTGGGTGATAGATAATATAATAGCCATACCAACCGATTATAATCATCAGGGAAGATAGAGGTGAGGATCTCATCGTAGACAACAGGGCCGAAATGAAAAGGAGAAAGTAGAGGTCACGAGATCATCACCAAGATGCGACCTCGCTGACTGCATAGTCAAACAACAAGGTGAGTAAAACATCTGAACCCACCGCGATCATCAACAGATCCCGGAGACCATCGTCAGGGTTGCAAAAATGGAGAAACGTATTACGTTTTTCGAGCGTTGGCGAAGACAAATGATAATAAAGGATAAAAAACAAATTGCGAAGATTGAATCTGTAGATGAAAATGAAAACATATTTAGAAACTAGTGCAATATCAAGAGAACTGCCTTAAATACAAGGAGGACCCTTTTCAAAATACAAACGTTGTGAGTTTGGGAAGGAAACGGACAATAAAGACTATATTTTCCGAAGTTAAATGTTTGCGTTACTTGGTTTTGAAAATCACAAATGAAAACGACAATTTAATTTATAATTGAAGATTATTCCAGAGGAAAGCATATTTGGAAGGAAAAAACGGACAAAGGTTAGTTTTGCAGCTCAGGTGTGGTACAATGATCTCGGAGGAATAAAGAGTGGTATAAAATCGATCTATCGGAGTGAGAGCATTAATTCGCGGGAGATTTGGACAAGAGTTAACGCAAAACAAGAAGCAGACCCCGGCTTCAAGCCTTCTTAACACATTAATTTAATATTTGCGATATGAAATATATCCGTATAAGAGATACTGGATTCAGGAAGAGAAAATAGTATTGTAGAAAAAACTCTCGGAGCTTTTTCAATTTAACTGCGGTCAGTGGTGTTCATCAGCCCAAAGAGGGGACATCAATATGCTAGGATGGGAAGAACAAACACACGATTAAGTCTTAACTTTATTTTTGGAAAGAAGAAATAATGTTATATATAACCATATATTTGTGCAGCCTTTGCAGAAATTCGATCTGCATGAGACGATAAGGTTAGTTTATTCGCGTAATTAAAACCCAGGTCTCTTATGATTAATCGTTTTAAAAGTGTACTATTTTTAAGAACAAGGGGTTCAGCAATCTTTTCGGGGTCAAAAACCTCAAACTACTCTAGACGGAAAAAATTCCCTCTGCCAACTAGAGCTGCAACGTGAGAGCATTAGTATGTCAGTGTTGAATGTATCAAAGTAACTATTGATGGTGTCTTTATAAAATGAATAAATGCACTTGAGATAATCATCGTAAATTAAATTTTAGGACTTATTTAAATAGAGTTTAAATTTCATTTATGTACAGAATGAAGATGAGGGGACCTAGAACCGTGCCTTGAAAAACGCCAGTCGCGATCAGCTGAGGCATCGAGTAGCTATTACCTACAAAGACCTTCTGTCTGCGGTTAGACGAGTAGGAACCAATCAAGTCGAAGAGAGGAGGCCGAATGCCGATGGCCTCCAGTTTTACTAGAAGACGTCTGCGCGGTACCTTATAAAAGGTTTAACTTACCTCAAAGTAGATCAAAACCACTGACTGCTGCTCGTTACGAAGGGAAGTGATGAGGTTAAGAAAAGCCAAGTGACACACTCCGCATGATCTTCTAGGTAGAAAACCATATTGAGAGTAGCTGTAAAGCTTATTTTCGAGGCAGAAATCGAGAATTTGATTAAATATGATTTTTGCAAGAAGTTTTGCTGGAGCTGGTGTTTGTGAACGCCTCAATAATCATTTACGAATGAACGAGATCCTGGCTTGAAGACAGAAAGAATTATAGATTTCTTACATGAGTTAGAAAAATCTATTTAAAGGATTAAGTGAGAATATATGGCTTTAAAATCGGGGGAAGCTCGGCACTCTCTTCATAACTAATTTCGGAATATTATCAGTCCCCTAAGAGTGGAAGATTTTTAGACGAAGTATTTTCTTATGAATTAATTCTAAAAGAAATCAATGGTGCTGATAACACTTAATAAGAACGAATAAAACGTCGGAACTGGTTAAGATTCTATCGTAAGTTTATTTGCAAAGAAAGCACTAAACAATTCTGCCTTTTCTGAGTCTTCGAGAACGAAGTTATTATCTTAATTTTGTAATGGAGGAATTTCACAACCTCGTTTAGAGGAGGGTCGACGATGGAACAGTTAAGCAACAGATTTTACAAAATTTGGCTTGATGAGTGTGCAAGATTCCTTCTGTCCATCCCGTGCAAGACAAATTTTAGAGGCTAATTAAAAAATCTCTGCGATCCTTAGATACACGGATAACGAACAAGTTGATAGATCTTTTAAATGCCTCTTCAATTTCTTTAGATTTCTTAGAGGAAATTTGAGAACGGTGGATTCCAAAGCGTAGGGCTTGACAATTTTGTGTGGAAAAAATTCCAGGATATTATTTGAAGCGACTGACATGAAGTCACAAAGAATTGCTGCGTCGTAAAAATAGCAGAGATGCTACCAGTCCAATGAGTCAAAAACGTTCTTAATTAAGCTTATATCTGGGAGGTCCAAAGCATGATAGGTATGGACGTCGCTAGCCTTTTTCAAAAAGACAAGTGGAAGGCAACAGCGAATTAACGTATGGTCACTTTAGAAGCGACCCTGCTTAAAATCAACGAGGAGGGGAGCAATGTCCTTTGGGAAAATCAGGTCTAAAATATGCTTGTCTCGCGTTGAAGAACGGACAAGCTGGGACCAATTAGAAAAATAAATGGTATCCAGGAAAGGCATTGTTGTCTTTGTTGTGTTTGGTGCTTTGGTCCCACCCTTTTTAACTATAGTATTGCTTACCGTATTTTGTCTAGTATTGTTTTCTTGCAAGAGCTTCCTTAAGTCTGCAATCTCATTTTCCTGTGTTTAAACTTCCAGTAACATATAAGAACACCTACTACAACATATGTCCTCAAAGCTTATGAATTTGCCTGCCATCACATTTTTTCGCGCTTTGCTAGTCCTTGCGGGTCACGCAAGAAAGGCGTAGGGAGTCTCTTGCAATAAGTGGCGATAATAATTCCAGATCTGTTGCTCAACTATTCTGCCTCCGTTCTTCCGCTAAATCACACAAAGTCATTTCGCTCTTACTCGATTGCAATAATTATTTGATTACAGCGGATTTGGACAGAGCAAAATTGTTAAATTCCTTCTTTACCAAACATTTTAACTTTAAAACCAATCCCATCCCTCCGATTCCCACGACATCTCATGGGTTGCTCACAAACATTGATTTCGTTCCTCTAGGTTAAAAGACTCGAAACCAGTCTTTGCTTCCTGTTTCACGTTAACTGTAGCTCAAATCTCCCACGAAATAACACTCTCACTCCGGTAGATCAACCCTTTGCCACTCCTAATTCCTTTCATGATCATTTTACCAACCCTTCGCCCCAAAACTAACCGTTCTCAGTTTTTGCCTCCTTTTTTTCCTTCCCTTACTCAAAACTTTTGGATTTTGAAAAGGGTTCTCCTGGTATTTGAGGCAGCTCCCTAGATATTAAATTGGTCTCTAATTATATTTCCATTTTCCTCTGCAGAGTTTATCTTTGCATTCACTTTTTCGTCCCCCCTTTTAAACTAGCATCGCTTACTCTTGACAACCTTGATACTTTCCTCCGATTTGCAATGCTGACGATGGTCTCCAGGTTCAGTTGACGATCAAGGCAGGTTCTTAGGGTAAAGCCACTTTGATTGATGGATTATGCAGTCAGCAATGTCGCATCTTGATGATGATCTCATGACCTCTATTGTTCCTTTTTTAACCCTGGTGTCTACGATAAGTTCCTCCTCTCTCACCTCCACTGGTGGTCACAAACAGTAGCTCTGACTGCTATATTATCTCTTACACGTAGATCAAACGGAAAGGGCTTAAATTAAGCATTTATATAGAGAAGACAACCACCGCCATGCTAGCTAATGCGGTATTTGTGGAAGAGATCATACTGGTCAATGACAAGCAAAGAATCATAAATTAGGAGATGGATTAAAGATTCAGTTATAAATAAAACATCGGGCATTAACTCGAAAGCAAGGGCTCTGCGTTGGATCATCTTATTTATAACAGATCTAGCATTAAGTAGTATGACATCTAGTGTAGTTCGAGTAACGCAACTAGAAATATCGTTTTTACAAAAAAACTCTGGAGGTCTTTAATTATGATGGAAGTTATCGTGGTTTGGATGGTAACTGCTAACTGTGCCAGAAATCTTGGCATAAGGAACTTCAGCAATAAAAGGCTGAAAAGGATATCTAAAAGGTGTAAGAATATAACTTTCCGGTAACGAACCACCATAGGCTTTAAGACCGAGATATACTTGTTGATAGTTAAAAAGGAGTGCGGGAAGTTACATGGAATGTAGAGGCTGGTGGGAGAGGACAAGCTGCTATATGAATGAAGAACGGGAAGTCTAGTCTTGTAGATCGGTTAACATGGTTCGGATTATTTGCCTGCTGGAGAGGCTTGGTTAGTTTTTGAGAAGGTAGCATGCAATTAGTTAGAACGACGCCATCTCGCTTTTCTGTTATATTGGATTTACGTCCTTCGAATGACCTGACTTAGGTGATATAAGTTTTGGTATAAGCGGACTCGTAGGGTTATGGGATGAGCTACCTTTTGGAGGGTTAAATAAGTTGACTTTAAATTGAGATGATAGCGGATTTTGTATTTGAAGTACGCTATTTATGCGGAGTTGCTCGGGAAATGTCACGAAGAGGTCTGGAAAATGGCGTTCAGTAGGGAAAGCTGCCATTCTAAGTACTTTAATCGGTTTAGACGGTAAAAATGCTTTAGATGGGGTCGCGGACATAACAGTAGGGCTGAAAGCACCGAAAATAAAATTTATCGGCCATGGGGAAACGAAGTTGAAGACCGAGTGGAGGGCTGACCAAACTGGACATCCGAGGAGATTAGTTTACCAGTGCGTTGAGCTTAGTGGAAATACGACCAGACTTAGAATTTAGAATTTATATTTGATTAGTGCCAGGAAAGCACTGTCGAAGCAAACATTAATACCGAAATAAAATTATGCCAATGTGTGCAGATAATATGTTCAAATATTGACTGATGTAGGCAGAACGTTTCCTGTTAGGGAAGTAGTACGCGAAGTTTTGAACAAGAAAAAGGCAGTGAAACAAACTCCTTCCATGAAAATGGAGACAAAGTTCAATAGGCCTCCATTTTCTAATAGAGGTAGGAGTAAAAAAACTGCTAAGGGAAATAAGGTTTAGGCGGTAGAATATTCTTATACAGCAGTAGCATTTCAGAATGAGATAAAGAAACGATTTGTGAATATAAGGTTGAGAATTTGATGATATAGTTGACAGGATAGACCCATTTCTTCGCTTCATTTGTCTAAGATATCGATAAAAGGAAACATTTTGTCATCTCCGCATAGCGAGAAGTGCGACCTTGTGGAGCAAAGATCGAGTCCACCTCAGTTGTTAAAAACAATTTACCTAAGATAGGAGGATTCTTGCTACGTGAATAAAGGCATTTTCTTTCATTATTTTGTAGTTGACACCACCCAAATACAAAAAGTCTATAGCAACATCAACTTGGCGTCTGTGTAGGGGAGAATTTTTAGTAGCAATTTATGATTACGTGTCTCTGTCAAAAGCCTCGCTGGCGTCCAAGTGAACAAGCGAGTCGAGAGGTCTGCAATCCTGAGAGTGAAAATCAGATATGTTACCATCGCAAATGTTATCGAGTATAGATAAAACAGATTCAAACTTCATAATGATGTCATTGCAGTTCTGTAAAGCGGACAGAGCAAGCTGTTTATCCTCAACTATTGGGTTGCATATTTGAATCAATTTTGAGACTACTAGGTGTAATCAAGCAACGTTTGGGTCCTAAGGCAGGTATCTTACGATGATTTGAGATTGTTGGTTTCATCGGTCATCAAAAATATGAGTGCAATCTACGCAGGGTAAAAACATTTATGCTGATATAAATTTCCAACTGTTTGATATGTTGACAATAAAAATGGTTACTACAAACAACTTTTTGTTTAAAATCGATATTTTTTTCAAATTTTAACTTAAATTCTATGTTCACGCTTTATAATTCTACTTTTGTACGTGGATTGATATGGACGACAAGTGAGACTACGTCATGTGAAGCAGTGTAAGACTTAATATTTCCACCCACTGTAAAATATAACAACCCCAGGTATATGTAGTTATTTAAAGGTTAGAAATACAAAAAATATAAACACTTTAGCCAATAAGCATAGCCACAAATGAAGAAATCCGGGCAAAGTTGAGAATGCTAAATCAGGCTATGTCGAGTGAAAACTACGCGACTGTATTGTTCCACCGATTGTTAAAGGCAAACAACAAAGGTATGCGCAGTTGATTAATGGTTAGAAATGCAAAACCTTTATCAACAATTAAGCCAATAACGTCAGCAAGAAACGAAGAGACATGTTCGAAATTTGAGATTTAACTAAGCTTTCGAAAATTGACCTGCGCGCCTTGCCCTCGATAGACAGATAAACAGGAAAGGATGATTTTGGAAGAATTGAGCCGATCCAATGAAAATGTAGACTTTCAAGCATACAAAATTCAAACGAACATAGTTTAAAGCTCGATTTTCCAAAATATGACGGAATTAAAAGAGAGATTTTCTCCAGCGAGCAGCTCAAAATCCCAAATCACTCTACAGCTATTTACAAAAAAGCACACGTAACAGAAACCTGAATCCTGTTTTGAGAAACGGTGACAGTTTCGAAATATCAGAAATCAAAACAAAAAGCTAAACATTTTCTTTGTTCTTTCGCTCGTTTTATACCAGAGAGGCTGTTTTCATTCGATGTAGGAATGGGACTATGGAAGCGCTAATTATTCAGGATATGCTCTTTCGAGAAGAGGCGGTGTTTGAAGAACCAAAAAGGCCTGAAGGCATGCAAATCTCCCGCTTGGCGAAATTCCAGCAAAGCTGCTGCTCAACCTAGCTCGAGAGCTGGCTAAATTGCTATCCTTTCTGTGTGAGAAAAAGTTCAATGCTAGAATTCTTCCCGCAGAAGGGAAAACAGCCCACATCCCAAAATCGGTAATAATAATAGTTAATGATAGTTGTATTTACTGCCAGTTTACAGGCATTGTCAGATGAAATGTTCAGTAGGGATCAGGCTAGCAGGGAAAAAAGACTCCTGAATATATATCATTTTTAGTGTTTTTTCCTATACTCATGTTATTCAGGAGAAAAAAATGCCGCCTGTAAGGATGATAGTAGCTCAGATCAGGGAAGGGCTAACACAATTGCAGTCTGTATGCTAGTCTCTCTGTCTTTGCTAGGAACCGGGATTCGGCCCCAGACCAGAGTGCATCCGTGTACGGTTGCTCACGGTCTGCCGAAGAAGTCAACGGTTGCAGGCTGCAGAGATGGTGCGTATCCTTTAAGGTAAGACCTGGGATCGGGTTCAGATGCCGCGCACTCCGTCGAACAGTAAAACAGATTCTACCGTGTCCGTGCCCTGAATTCTTGGAAACTGTTCTGAATGCAAAAAATAGTAATAATTATCTTAAACAAAGAATAACTCCGCTGGATTTTTATATTATGTGGAAGTTTATTCCTCATGGCTATGGCGTTTACTGAAAAGAACCGACGATACTTTACTGTGCGAGCTTATGGAAGAAATAAAAAGACATTGCGATGACTGCTGCGCCGAGCGTGGTCAAGCTGCCCCACAGTGGTAAGGGGATTAAATGTACGACTACTCAAACGCTTAAACAGTAAAAAGAGTCCCTTCTGAACTCAGCGAAACCATAAAGGATCATTGTTTACAAGCCCCTAGCGTTATTGATACGACGGAATACGGTGATCCAACGATAAAATACTTTTCGTGAAGAAGTGCTGGACCGATTCTATTTTCTTCCGTTCACTGGCGCGCAGAAGGCTAAATAGACAGGAGCAGTATTCTAGGCCAGGTGTAACGTACATTTTTTAAAGGTGGGGTCTAATATCAATAGTTTTAAATATTTGGAGAATAAAACCTGGCAGTTCTGCGTGCTTTGGAGACAATCAGTGCACAATGGCCTGAAAGATTAAAAACCGTCGGAATATGATATGCCCAGGTCCTTAACAACGCCAGGTACATTTAGATCGTGGCAATTAAAAGATCAGTATACTAGTTCGTTATCTGTACATCTAAGGATTGCAGAGATTTTTGAATTAGCCTCTAAGATTCGGCTTGCACGCGACAGACAGAGGGAATCATGCGCACTCAGCGAGCCAAACTCTGCAAAATCTGCTGCTCAACTGTTCCACCGTCGATCCTGCTCTAAATGAGGTTATGAAATACCTCCATTACTTAATGAAACTAAGAAATTCGTTCTCGAAGACTCTGACAAGGCAGAATTGTTTAGTGCATTCTTTGCAAATCATCTTACGATGGAATCTGAACCGGTTCAGACGTTTCAGGCATCCTCATTTAATGTTATCAGTACCATTGATTTCTCCATAGAACTAATTCGTAAACAAATAATGCGTCTGAAAAACTCGCACTCTTCGGGGACTGACGGTATTCCAAACTCAGTTATTAAGAGAGTGCCGAGATTTCCCCGATTGCTTAGGCATGTATTCTCAGTTTATCTTTTAAACGGATTCTTTCCTGACTCATGGACGACATCTATTATTCTTCCTGTCTTCAAGTCGGGATCTCGTTCGGACGTTAATAATTTTCGAGGCGTTCACAAAACCCCGGCTCTCGAAAAACTTCTTAAAAAAATTATTTTTTATCAAATTCTCGACGTTGGCTTAGAAAATAAGCTCTTAAGCGACTCGCAATATGGTTTTATACCTGGGAGATCATGCGAACTGTGTCATTTAGGTTTTCCTAACCTCGTCACTACCCTTCGTAATGAGCAGCAGTCAGTGGTTGTGATCTACTTTGACCTGAGCAAAGCCTTTGACAAGGTACCGCACAGACGTCTTCTGGAGAAATTGGAAGCCCTCGGCATCCGGCCTCCTCTCCTTGACTTCATTGGTTTTTACTTCTCTAACCGCAGCCAGAAGGTCTTAGTAGGTAAAAGCAACTCGACGCCTCAACCGATCACGAGTGGCGTTTTTCAAAGAACGGTTCTAGGTCCCCTTCTCTTTATTCTGTACATATACGAAATTTCAGCTTTACTCACAAATTCACAAAATTTCGTTTACGCTGATGATCTCAAGTGCATTTATTCATTTTCTAAAGACACTGCCAATAGTTGCGTGGATGAAATCAACACTGATCTACGTATGCTCTTACGTTGGAGCTGTACTTGGCAGATGGAGGTTTCTTCATCCAAGAGTAGTTTCATGTGTTTTTGCCCCGCCAAGCTTCCTGGACCCCTAGTATTTCAAAATAGCACACTTCAGAACGATCAACCATAGACGACTTAGGTCAAAGTTTCACGAACAAGCTAGCATTATCGCCTCATGCAGATCAGATTACTGCAAAGGCTGCACAGATATGTGGTTTTATATCGCATAATTTTATTCTTTCCGGAAAAAAAGTTAGACCTGTACAGCATGTTTGTTTTTCCTATCCTAGAATACTGCTGTCCCCTCTTTGGGCTGATGAACGCCTCTGACCGCAGTAAGATTGAAAAAGTTCAGAGGGTTTTAACTCGAAGACTATTTTATCTTCCTTGATCCAGTATCTCTTATACGGATAGATGCCAGTTAGCAAACATTAAAATTCTGTGGGTTAGAAGACTCGAAGCCGGTCTCTGCTTCCTGTTTCGCGTTAACTCTAGCCCAAATCTCCCACGATTTAACGCTCTTACTCCGGTAGATCAACCCTTTTGCCACTCGTAATTCCTCCTTGATCATTTCACCACCTTTTAGCTCCACAACTAACCAGTCTCAGTTTTTTTGCCTCCAAATATGCTTTCATCTGGAATAACCTTCCACTGCAAATTAGGTTGTCGTCCACATTAGCTATTTTCAAAACAAAGTTACGCAAACATTTAACTTCGGAAGATATAAAGTCCTTATTGTCTGTTTCCTTCCCTAACTCGCAACTTTTGGATTTCGAAAAGGGTCCTCCTGGTATCTGAGGCAGCTCCCTTGATATTATTTTGGCCTCTTATTTTATGTCCATCATCCTCTGCAGAGTCAATCTTTGCATTTACTTTTTGCCCCCTCCTTTTAAACTAGCATCGCCAAGTCTTGACAACCTTGGTACTTTCCTCCGCTTTTGCAACCCCGACGATGGTCTCCGGGTTCAGTTGAGGATCAAGGCGGGTTCTGATGGTTTTGCCTCTTTGATTGGTGGACAATGCAGTCGGCAAGGTCGCATCTCGATGATGGTCTCGTGACCTCTACTGTCCCCTCTTCGTTTCGACGATGTTGTTTACGATGTGTCCGTCCTCTCTCACCTCCCCTGGTGGTAACAAACAGTAGCTCTGACTGCTATATTTTCTCTCACACGACAAGGAGCGTTCCGAACCCTCATACGTTGTCAGCAACATCACAGCATTATCCCATTTCATCTAGCTATTAATCTTTTAGTGAAGCAGTTTTTTTCTCCTATTTTTTTTAAATTGGCGGCTCGCCGAACTCCGCCTCCGATTTAACCCTAGGAGTTTTTTTCACTGCTTCTTTTCGAGTTCACCGTATATGCCAACGATTGTTGACTTTTGTTTTATAAATGGCAAATCGTTCTGAATCGGAAATGCCTAACTTATTGTTCATTTCTGCTGTTAATATGGTTGCTCACATATTGCAGCAATTATCCACTTTGTATTTATTTATACCACGATACTAAGTTTGAATTGACGGGGCTCTCTGGGCCTTAAATATACAATTTATTTATTTATTTATCTATGTTAAGTTGAGGCTGATGGTCGTCGCCAACAACCATAACGGAACATTTGTGCCAAGAAAGGGAAAGGCCTCGAGATTATTTTTTAATAGATCAAGCACGGTGTCGCGATCTGCCGGCTTGTATCAATAGGCAACTTTTAAATCGTCGGCATACCTAAAGGGCCTACCATTCTGAAATAAACCTGGCACATCATTGACAAAAAGACAAAATAAAAGCGGGCCTAGCACACTACCCTGAAAACCTCCACTCCTCAGACGTGCCGAGTTTGAGTTAGCATTGGAGATCTTAACATGTTGTGAACGAGAGCTCAGGTAAGAAGATATAAAGCTCAGAGGTTTACCACATATACCGAACGAGGAGAGTTTCAGGAGAAGAAGGGCATGGTCAGCACGATCGAAGGCCTTAATGAAATCGAAATAGACTATGTAAAGTGCAAAGCCATTATCCCTAGATTGTAGAACGTGATCAATGAAAGAGAGCTGACAGGTATCACAAGACCTTGTTTCGAGAAACCCATGCTGGGCTGCACTCAGTAGGTTATTCTCGGTTAAGTGATGCGTCATCTTATCTTTGATCAAGGTCTTCTCGATTTTCAAAGCTGCGGACAGTGTGTTGATTGGCCGAAAATCGTCAAATTACGTAGATTGGCCGTGTTTTGGGATAGATAGAATGTGCGATTCCTTCGACACACTGGGAAAGGTTTCACTTTCCAGAATAGACTAAATATCTTACATAGAAGTGACGGGAAAATATAATTAGCATCCGCCCTCATAATATTGATCAGTACACCATTTGGTCCAGGACTATAAGATTGACGAAAAAGCCGAATGGCTACGGTTTCGTCCCAGAGGGTAAAAGTGATGGTCTCGAGGACAGCACTGGTCCAAACCTGCATGGGCGGACGGGGAGCGGTGGAATTTTCAATAAATGTTCTGGACAAGAAAACGTTAAAACTATCAGCCGTCAATTGGTTATCGACTACAGGATTGCCAACGGAGTCCAGGAGGACGGAATGCCATGTTTTATTATGGGTTGTTATTGCGCATGAAAAACGTTACTTAGTTCTTGCTTCTAGTGAAATCGTGTCAACGCCAGTTCTTTCCCCTCCCAAGCAAATTCCCCCTGCTTTATGTGTCAACTCAAGAAAATCTAAGAAAACACCCAGTAAATCTGAGTCATTTACTAAGCCGGGAGTCAAAATCTGTAAGGTCATTACCGATAGGAAACTTGCTAACACCACAGCATCCACAATAGATGCGAACGCTTCTGGTTACCTTTTTCCCAACTCACAATGCGCCCTAATTCCCCAAAGAAGTAAGTATTCTTATTTTGTAACCAGTTTTTCGAAATCATTGTTTCCTTTGCCAAATGCCCGTTTTCCGCCAATTTTGCTATCTTCCCTCACAATCTCATTTCTGTGCCGCTCTTTATCTTTCCCACACCACAATATAGCCTTCCCTTCCATGGTTTTCATCTAAATATGCCGTTGTACAATAACCACAGTTCTTTTAACATTAACATTTCGACAAATTGTAGACCAGAGCAATTTTGTTTCCCACCTTTTGTTTCTTCTCTCCAGTTTTATTCTCCACCACGAATTCTTCTAGTTTAATTAATACTGATGAGCGCAACCTGCATCTCAGTAATACGCTCAGTTAAGTTTCACACAATGCGAGATCATTTGTAAACAAGATGGCTGAGCTTAGAACAGTAAACTTTGAGCTTGATGCAGATGTGCTGTGCATCACTGAATTCTGGGCTCTTTCTCTTATTTCCGACTCGACGCTTGTTATAGATAAGTTCCGTTTGATCCGACAAGACCGCGCTGAAAAACGTGGTGGTGGTTACCTTCTTTATATTTAGTCATACTTTGTTCATTTCCGTTTTCAGCTGAGCATTTCGGCCTTTCCTCGAAATGTATGCTCTGTGTCAGTCATCCTCTAGTACAATAAAAAGCGGTAATTAGCGGTTTCTATAATCGTCTGTGTTATCCTCGCAATGAAAGCAAGATTATTGAACTATTTGAAAAAGTTGCAGTGACTCAATTTGATGTCAAAATGATCGTAGGTGATTTAAATCTGCCAGACATTGACTGGCAGGCAAATTCCTCTCCACCAAAACTTCAGAAATTGGTCGATACTATTAACTTTTCAAACATTTCCCAAATAGTTAGTTCAGTGACCAGAAATGACAGCATTTAGCTTTAATTTTTACAAATGATGTTCACCTTCTATGAGTTTTTATCGTGATCTATTTGCAAGTAATAAGGCCCTAATTCGCTGTGGTTTTCCTGTCTCCATTCTTACGAAGCCTGAGGTTAAATGGTATAACCTCGACTTTGCTAACACAAACCATGAATTAATAAATAATTTAATAAGAGCTCTAGATTGGTATAGCATATTTTCAATCAACGTGCCAAGCGTTTTATATGAGATTTGCAGAGCCTTACAGAAACAATCCAGGCTTTTATCCTTCTTATGATTTTTGATTCAAATACAGCCTCTTCTACTGTTTTACATTTTTTCAAAAACATACTTAAAAGTGCATTTATTCATTTTCTAAAGACACTGCTAATAGTTGCGTTGACAAAATCAACACTGATCTACTAATGCTCTCACGTTGGAGCTGTACTTGGCAGATGGAATTTTCTCCATCCAAGAGCAGTTTCATGTGTTTTGGCCCCGCCAAGCTTCCTGGACCCCTAGTATTTCAAAATAGTACACTTTTAGAACGATCAACCATAAAAAGACTTAGGTCTAAGTTACACGAATAAGCTAGCATTATCGCCTCATGCAGATCGAATTTCTGCAAAGGCTGCACAGATATGTGGTTTTATATCATATAATTTCTTCCTTCCGGAAATAAAGTTAAACCTATACCGCATGTTTGTTCTTCCTATCCTCGAATACTGCTGTCCCCTATTTGGGCTGATGAACGCCTCTGACCGCAGTAAGATTGAAAAAGTTCAGAGGGTTTTTTTACTCGAAAACTATTTTTCTCTTCCTGGATCCAGTTTCTCTTATACGGATAGATGCCAGTTAGCAAACGTTAAATTTCTGTGGGTTAGAAGACTCGAAGCTGGTCTCTGCTTCCTGTTTCGCGTTAATTCTAGCCCAAATATCCCACGAATTAACGCTCTCACTCCGGTAAATCGACCCTATGCCACTCGTAATTCCTCCATGTTCATTTCACCACCCCTTAGCTCCACAACCAACCGGTCTCAGTTTTTTGCCTCCAAATATGCTTTCATCTGGAATAATCTTCCACTGCAAATTAGGTTGTCGTCTACATTAGCTATTTTCAAAACCAAATTACGCAAACATTTAACTTCGAAAGATATAAAGTCCTTATTGTCTGTTTCTTTCCCAAACTCGCAATTTTTGGATTTTTAAAAGGGTCCTCCTGGTATTTGAGGCAGATCCCTTGATATTATATGGGTCTCTAATTATATTTTCCATCATCCTCTGCAAAGTCAATCTTTGCATTCACTTTTTCTTCCCCTCCTTTTAAACTAGCATTGCCAACTCTTGACAACCTTGATACTTTCCTTCGAATTTGCAACCCTGACGATAGTCTCCAGGATCTGTTGATGATCGAAGTGGGTTCTGATGGTTTCGCCTCTTTGGTGATGGACTATACAGTCAGCTAGGTCGCATCTCGATGATGATCTCGTGACCTCTACTGTCCCCTCTTCGTTTCGACCATGTTGTCTACGATGAGTTCGTCCTCTCTCACCTCCACTGGTGTTTATAAACAGTAGCTCTGACTGCTATATTACCTCTCACCCGACAAGGAGCGTCCCAAACCCTCATACGCAGTCAGCAACATCACAATACCATCCCATTGCATTAAGCTATTAATTTTTTAGTGAAGCAGTTTTTTTTCTCCTATTTTTTTTAAATTGGCGGCTCGCCGAACTCCGCCTCCGATTTAACCCTAGGAGTTTTTTTCACTGCTTCTTTTCGAGTTCACCGTATATGCCAACGATTGTTGACTTTTGTTTTATAAATGGCAAATCTTTTTGAATCGGATATGTTTACCATACTACTCATTTCTGCTGTTCATATGGATGCTCACATAGTGCAGCAATTATCCACTTTGTATTTATTTAAACCATGGTACTAAGTTTGTAATGATGGGGCCCTCTGGGCCTTAAATATACAATTTATTTATTTATTTATTTATTTAATTACGAAAGCAACCTCATGATCCTTCTAAATGCTCTTTGTCAGTTAACTTAAGGATAGCACAAATATTGTAATTAGCCTTTAAAATTAGGCTCGGGCGAGGAAGGCAGAGTAAATAAATAATAAAAAATGTTTATTGATTGAGCACTTTTTGAGCACCGTCAAATCCATACAAACACAGGAAATACCTAAAACAAACTCCTATTTTCCGTAAAAACTTAAGCATTTTGGTCCTATGCTTTAATAGCAGTGTTCGAAATGAGGGGTTTTTCAATAAAAAACTGCATTCCAAAGTTTAGAAACAGCAAACTCTGAAAATAAAACAACTATTTTGAATGAGGATCAATTAATTATTAATTTATTACCAGTTTACAGGCAAGGTCAAAAGGGATAAAAAGCAGGAAGTCGAGCTTACAGTGAAAAAAACTACTGATCGTTCTTCTAAGTGTTTTCAGAAGAAAAACCTGCAGCTTATTGAACGGATTAAAATTCAGGACAGGGAAGTATTGACACAGGTGCACGGTGTAGTACTTCTCATTTCCTTGTTGCGGATCAGGTATTCTGTACTAGCAGCAGGTATGCCGGCGAACGGCTGCTCGTTGTCGAATGAGGAATAACCCGATTAACGACTTCAGAGCTAGCAATATTGCCTTCAGCATGAAGTCCTAAATCGGATTCAGAATCCGTGGGCGCCATCAGATCGGAAATGAGCTTCCAGAGAATAAGCACCAAAAAGTCTTGGAAGGTGTCCTGAATGTAGAAAACTAGTGACCCCTCTCCTGAAAAAAGGATAGGAGAATACTTCTGGGTAGTTTATTCCAGATTGCTATAGCGTTAACCGATAAAACTGTCGGTATCTAACTGTGCGTGCCAAAGGAAGAAATAAAAATACATCTCGATGACTGGTGCGCCGAGAGTGGTCGAGGTGCCTCAGAGATGTAAGGGGGTTAAATGGACAACGGTTTAAAAGTTTAAACAGTAAAAATAGTCCCTTCCGTAATCTGCGAAGCCACAATGGATCAAGGCTTGTAAGCTCCCAGCCTTGTTGGTAATACAGGTTTCTGTGTTCTGAATAGAAAACTCTTTTTGTAAGGAAGTGCTGGACTGATTCTATCTTCTTCCGTTCACAAGCGTGCAGCAGGCTAAATAGATACGAGCAGTATTCCAGAATAGGTTTGACATACATTTTATAGAGGCTGCTTCTAATATTAACGGTTTTAAAATTTCTGAGAATAAACCCAGTAGTTTGGCATGCTTGCGAGACAATAAGGGCGCAGTGCTCTGACAGATTAAAACTACTATAATATGATATGTCCAGATCCTTTATAACTTCGCGCCCATTTAGTTCGTGACCATCTATGCTTAAATGGGGTTTTATAACTCTGGGCACATTTAAGGTCGTGACCGCTTATGCTTAGGTGGGGCTGATGGTTGTCGCCAATAACCATAATAGAGCACTTGTGCGAAGAAAGCGAAAGGCGCCATGTGCGACACCACTGAGCGAAGGCCTGAAGATCCTTTTTAAAAAGCTCAAGCACGATGTTGTGGTCGACCGGTTTATATCGATAGGCAACTTTTAAATCGTCAACATACATAAAGGGCCTACAATACTGAAAAAAATTACGAACATCGTTGACAAAAAGGCAAACTATAAGCGGTTTGAGCACGCTACCCTGAATAACTCCGCTCCTCACATGCGTGGGGTTGGAGATAACATCAGAAATTTTAACCCGTTGTGCACGAGCATTCAAATAGGAGGATTTAAGGTTCAGAAGCTTGTTATTTATGCCGAAGGAGGTAAGTTTGAGCAGGAGAAGATCATGGTCAACACGATAAAAAGCTTTCATGAAGTCGAAATCAACGGTGTAGATTGCAAAACCACTATCTCTAGATTTTAGCACATGATCAAAGAAAGAGTGCTGGCAGCTGTCACAAGATCTTTTTTCGAGAAACCAATGCTGAGCCACATTAAGTAGGTTATTCTCTGTTAGGTGATGCATCAGCTTGTCTCTAATCAACGTCTCGAATATCTTCGAGGCTGCTGAAAGTGTATTTATTGGCCTAAAGTCGTCAAACGACGTAGTTCGGCCGTGTTTGAGTATAGGCAGAATGTGCGATTCCTTCCATAAAAAAAGATAAGGTTTCACTTTCAAGAGCAAGATTAAATATCTTAAATATCTTAAACAGGAGTGACGGAATTATATCGTTTGCATTTGCCTTTAGAACGCTGACCGGGACGCCATCTGTTCCAGGACTGTAAGATTGACGAGAATGCCGTATGGCTACGGTCACGTCCCAGAGGGTAAAGGTTATGTTTTCGAGGACGTTATTGGTCCAAACCCGGATGTTTGGAAAGAAGGCGACCGAATATTCACTAAAAATTCTGGAAAAGAACGCATTGAAGCAATCAGCTGTCAACTTAGCATCAGCTATAGGGTTTCACAAAAGGTCTCAAAGTACAGGGTACTGAGTTTTTCTCTGCGCTTTTACTGTGTGCGGAAACAGTTTTGCAACATTTAACGAAGGGTTTTTGGCAAAGTTAACCTCTTTAGCTAGACGTTTTTCTTCAGAGAGCCTCTTAGCCTGTTAAAAGATTTTGTGGATCAAGGGCAAGACGGAGGTGTCGTTTGTAGATAAAAACTACGGGAGAGTCTACGCAGTCTACGGTTGAAAGATAAAGGGAGGTAGACTTCATCCTTGACATTAATTATTTTCTTACGGGGAACAAAAGAGAAATGAATGGACCTAGGCTATTTGGCTGAAAATAAAGACTCGGGGATCGCAGTTCCTTGAAGTCATTAATCTCTACCGACCACCGTGGACAGACACCGATGCTGATACTAGTTTGTTGGAGAACATAAAGGAGATTAGAATTCGACCTGATGTTTTTCTCATGGGTGACTTCAATGCACCCAGAATTCGATGAAATGATCTGCAGGTGCAGAGCTCAAAGTTTTCCTTCGATCACCATCTGCTAAAGACAACACTGGAAGTTCTTTTCACACAACATGTTTTTGTTCCAAAGAGAGCGCGTGGAGGACAGCAGGCTAGTTGTTTAGATCTCGTCTTCACTAAAGATCCTGACAGTATACAAGAGGTACATTGCCTACCTCCACTTGGTCGAAGTGATCATGCAGTACTTTCATGGGAGTATGGTTTATATTCTGTACCATCTGCAATAAATGAAACCAGGCCCAATCTATGGCGAGGAGACTTTTGCAAGATCAGAGCTGAGGCATCACGAATACACTGGGATCTTCTCTGTTCCGTAAATTTCACTGAGGACTGGAATTTATTTAAGGAGTTTGTTGAATCTAATAAAATGCCACCGTCTGCCATCACAACTTAGGATATCTACCAGACCAAAGTGGCTAACAAGGGATCTAAAAAGAGACATACACAGGAAAGGAAGGCTTTAGAAGAAATTTTGGCAATCCAATGAAAATTAAGCCTTGCAAGCATACAAAAATCAAAGGAACAAGGTTAAAAGCTTGATCATTAAAAGCCGACGGGATTACAAGATGGATTTGCTCCAGCGAGCAGTCCACAATCCTAAATTGCTCTACTGCTGTGAAAGAAAAAGCACAGGAACCTGATTTCTGTTATGAGAAACGATGACGGTTTCCAGATATAAGAAATTATAAACAAAGCTGAACACTTTTCACAATTTTTTCAGTGTGTTTTCACCAGAGAAGCTGTTTGTTTTCCATCTAGTTACGAGACTATGGGAGCACCAATTATTCAGGATATGCTCTTTCAAGATGAGGAGGTCATTGAAGAACTAAAAAGTCTGAAGGCATGCAAATCCCCTAGCCCCGACGATATTCCAGCTAAGCTACTCCTCGAAATTTCTCGAGAGCTAGCGAAACAGCTATCCTTTCTGTGCCAGAAATCGTTCGATACGGGAATTCTTCCTACCGATTGGAAATCAGTCCACATTGCAGCGATTCACAAAAGCGGTAGTCGTGCATTTGCAACAAACTGCAGGCCTGTCAGTCTGACCTGAATCTGTTGCACGGTTATGTAGAAGGTTGTCAAAAAGGAATTGATGATTTATATAGAAACCCGTAACTTCTTATCAACTGCACAATACGGCTTGTCTAGGGGAAGATCGTGTGTTACGAACTTACTTTATACGATGCAAAGCTGGACAAAGCACTCGACGCAAAAGACACTGTGCATGTGGCCTATATTGATTTCCAGAAGGCCTTCGATAGTGTTCTGCACCAGCGTCTCCTATACAAGTTGAGAATGTTTAGTATTGGAGGCGAACTTCTTACGTGGATCGAAAATTTTCTCGTTGGCCATTCCCAAGTTGTCTGTGTAGGCGGAGAGCTATCAGGGTGCATAATTATCGAGAGTGGAGCCCCACAAGTTTCAGTGCGTGGACTGATCCTATTTCTCTTGTTCATTAATGGTTGTATGCAGGTATTGGATTGTGACTTTTCTATGTTTGCGGACGATATAAAAATCTGTAAAGTCATCCACAATGCTGACGACGGAGACGATTTCCAAAACAATCTTCGTCGATTGGACGAGTGGTCCCGCAAATGGCTCTTGTCCTTCAAATCAAACAAATGCGCCCTGATACGTCTGGGAAATCGAAATCAGGTCACTGATATACGACCTTACTATTTGAACCGTATGCTACTCCAAGAAGTAGAAACACAGAAGGATCTCGGCGTTTAAATGACAGACAACCTGAAGCCTTCTACCAAATGCTGCAAGGCGACAAAATCCGCCAATTCAATACTAAATCTATCACGCGGACATTTAAAGTTTTTGATGAAGACGGCTTTTCTAAATTCTCTGGTGCGTTTTTAAGGCCAAATCTTGATTATTCGATCTAAGCCTGGCGACCGTGGACCCAACAGGACTACAACATGCTCGAAAGGGTGCAGTGGCGAGCCACAAAATTAGTTATATGTCAAGGTGAACTGCCATATGAGATTCGCCTAAGTAACCTAAAGCTAGACTTTATCGTATGTTTGTACTTCCCATTCTTGAATTTTGCTGTCCTTTCTTCGGTTTAATGAAGGAATCTAGCCATTCAAAAATTGAAAATGTCCAAAGACATTTTACAAAATAACTCCTTTTTCCGACTCTTTCCACTATTTCCTACTCAACAAGATGCCAGATAATGTAGCTAAAATTTCTTTGGGTCAGGAGACTTGAAGCAGGCTTTTGTCTCCTTTCCGACTAAATAATAGTTCAACTCTCCCCAAAGCTTTCTGTCATTACCCCCGTTAGTCTTCCTTATAACCTAAGACATTCTGCACTAATTATACCTCCCCTGCATCCTCCACGTGTAAACGCTCTCTCTTCTTTGCTTCTAGGTATAGTTTTATTTGGAATAACTTGCCAATTAAAATTAGGTCGTTAACTAGTCTATCTGCATTCAAGCGAAGATTGTACATTTATCTTAACACTGATTCTATCAACCTTTTATTTTCCTCATCTTTTCCCAGTAGCTTTCCCCATGACTCGGAGAAAGGACCATCGGGAATTTAAATGACCCTCTTGAAACTATATTTTCACTACCTCGGGTCGCCCATGAACTATGATGTCTCCTTATATCACCAGTCATCCAAACAACGACGTCATTCGGACGTACACATTCGGTGGTCCACAGTCTAAAATGCTACCGTTTCTTTGGATACCAACCATCATCAGAATTCAATTCTGGATCCTAAGATTCTGAGGACTTAAGTTCATTGACGCATTTTCGTGAGATTTGTTTCATACGCCTAATTGATCAAGAACGAATCACCTCAACGTTTCATTATCTCATTCTGAATGCTACTACCGTATTACCCTACTCAACCACCTGACATTTTTTTCCTAAGCAGTTTTTTTCTCCTACCTTCTATTAAAAAATGAAGGCTTATTGAACTCTGCCTCCATTTTAATGGTAGGATTTTTTTTCACTACCTATTTTTTCTAGTTTACCATTAATTTTGAAACATCGCTAACTGTTGACATAGCAGGACAAGTTATGTATTTGTACATTTTATCTGCAAACATTGTCATAACTTTATTTCGTTACTAATGTTTGCTTAGAAAGTGCCTGACCGGTGCTAACCAAATATCAATTTTAAAAAAAATTATCTATCCTCTGAGTTATAGGCAGTTGCGCGGAGACTTGATACAAACCTTCCGTATCTTGCGTGTCATGGATTGCGCCCTCATATGTGGTGACTTTTTCCAACTTGCCACTGCGAATAATCTCCGAGGTCATCCATTCCAACTAAGTTTGCCCCAATTAAGATTGGATGTGAGGAAGTATTTTTTTCACCAACCGCGTCATGGAACTGTGGAATAACCTACCTGAGGCGATTGTAATGTCCCAGTCTGTGGATACACTCAAACGTTGGCTTGACATACATATTTTGCAGTACCACGAAGACTATGTGGCTACTTAACCTTAAAAATAATAGTGAACCACGTTAATCTTCCTGCATTCAATTGAATGTAACTTCTTAACATTGCTTCTTATTCTTGCTATTTTATGTAACCAATAGGGATTTCAAAGGTGTAAGCCTATTTTCGTCAAATACACTGAACACTGAACTGAACAATATTTTCATAATAAGATGGAATGAAAATAGCTTCTCCTGTGAAAACCAATTGAAAAGTGTTCAGATTTGTTTTTAATTTCTAATATCTCGAAATCGTCATCATTTAAATAAATAAATTGTATATTTAAGGCCCAGAGAGCCCCGTCATTTCAAACGGTGAACTAGAAAAGAAGCAGTAAAAACTCCTAAGGTTAAATCGAAGGCGGAGTTCGGTGAGCCGCCAATTTAAAAAACATTAGGAGAAAAAACTGCTTCACTAAAAACATTAATAGCTAGATGCAATGGGATAGTGCTGTGATATTGCTGACAACGTATGAAGGTTCGAAACGCTCCTTGTCGTGTGAGAGATAATATAGCAGTCAGAGCTACTGTTTGTAACCACCAGTGGAGGTGAGAGAGGACGAATTCATTGTGGACGCCAGGACCAAACGAAGAGGGGACAGTAGAGGTCATGAGATCATCATCTAAATGTGACCTTGCCAACTGCATTGTCCACCAATCAAAGAGGCGAAACCATCAGAACCCGCCTTGATCATCAACTGAACATGGAGACCATCGTCGGGGTTGCAAAAGCGGAGGAAAGTATCAAGGTTGTCAAGAGTTGGCGATGCTAGTTTAAAAGGGGGGGGCGAAAAAGTGAATGCAAAGATTGACTCTGCAGAGGATGATGGAAATATAATAAGAGACCAATATAATATCAAGGGAGCTGCCTCAAATACCAGGAGGACCTTTTTCGAAATCCAAAATTTGCGAGTTATGGAAGGAAACATACAATAAGGACTTTATATCTTCCGAAGTTAAATGTTTGCGTAACTTTGTTTTGAAAATAGCTAATGTGGACGACAACCTTATTTGCAGTGAAAGATTATTCCAGATGAAAGCATATTTGGAGACAAAAAACTGAGAACGATGAGTTGTGGAGCTAACGGGTGGTGAAATGATCATGGAGGAAAAACGAGTGGCATAGGGTCGATCTACCGGAGCGAGAGCGTTAATTCGTGGGAGATTTGGGCTAGAGTTAACGCGAAACAGGAAGCAGAGACCGGCTTCGAGTCTTCTAACCCACAGAATTTTAATGTTTGCTAACTGGAATCTATCCGTTTAAGAGATAGTGGATGCAGGAAGAGAAAATAGCCTTCGAGTAAAAACCCTCTGATTTTTTTCAATCTTACTGCGGTCAGAGGCGTTCATCAGCCTAAAGAGGGGACAGCAGTATTCTAGGATAGGAAGAACAAACATGCGGTACAGGTCTAACTTTATTTCCCGAAGGAATAAATTATGCGATATAAAACCACATATCTGTGCAGCCTTTGCAGAAATTCAAACTGCATGAGGCGATAATGCTAGCTTGTTCGTGTAACTTAGACCTACGTCTTTTATGGTTGATCGTTCTAAAAGTGTACTTTTTTGAAATACGAGGGGTCCAGGAAGCTTAGCGTGGCCAAAACACATACTACTCTTTGATGAAAAAGACTCCATCAGCCAAGTACAGCTCCAACGTGAGAGCATAAGTAGATCAGTGTTGATTTTATCCACGCAATTATTGGCAATGTCTTTAGAAAATGAATAAATGCACTTGAGATCATCAGCGTAAACAACATTTTGTGAATTTGTGAGTAAAGCTGAAATTTCGTTTATGTACAGAATAAAGAGAAGGGGACCTAGAACCGTTCTTTGAAAAACGCCACTCGTGATCGGTTGAGGCGTCAAGTAGCTATTACCTACTAAGAACTTCTGGCTGCGGTTAGCCAAGTAGAAACCAATAAAGTCAAGGAGAGGAGGCCGGATGCCGAGGGCTTCACCAGAAGACGTCTGTGCGGTACCTTGTCAAAGGCTTTGCTCAGGTCAAAGTAAATCACAACCACTGACTGCTGCTCATTACGAAGGGAAGTGATGAGGTTAAGAAAAGCTAAATGACACACTTCGCATGAGTTCCCTGGTATGAAAACCATATTGCGAGTCGCTTAAGAGCTTATTTTCTAAGCCAAAACGTCGAGAATTTGATAAAAAAATAATTTTTTTCAAGAAGTTTTGTTAGAGCCGGGGTTTTGTGAACGCCTCGATAATTAGTAAAGTCCGAACGAGATCCCGACTTTAAGAATGGAAGAATAATAAATGTCTTCCATGAGTCAGGAAAGAATCCGTTTAAAAGATAAACTGAGAATACATGGCTAAGCAATCGGGGGAAGCTTAGCACTCTCTTAATGACTGAGTTTGGAATACCGTCAGTCCCCGAAGAGTGCGAGTTTTTGAAACGCATTATTTGCTTACGAATTAGTTCTATGGAGAAATCAATGGTACTGATACCATTAAATGAGGATGTCTGAAACGTCGGAACCGGTTCAGATTCCATCGTAAGATGATTTGCAAAGAATGACCTAAACAGTTCTGCCTTGGCAGAGTCTTCAAAAACGAATTTCTTTGTTTCATGAAGTAATGGAGGTATTTCATAACCTCGTTTGAGAGCAGGATCGACGGCGGAACAGTTGAGCAACAGATTTTGCAGAGTTTGGCTCGCTGAGTGCGCATGATTCCCTCTGTCTGTCCCGTGCAAGCCGAATCTTAGAGGCTAATTCAAAAATCTCTGCAATCCTTAGATGTTAAGATAATGAACTAGTATATAGATCTTTTAATTGCTTCCTCAATTTCTTTAGTCTTGGCAAAAGAAAGTTGGAGACGGTGGATTCCGAAATGTAGGGCTTGACAATTTTGTTTGGTACAAATTCCAGGATGTTATTTGAAACGACTAACGTGAATTCAGAAAGACTTGCTGCATCGTTTATGGAGGAGAGATGCTGCTAATCCAATGAATCCAAAAAGTTGTTAATGAAGCTCATATCTGCTAGGTCAAAGTATGATAGGTAAGAACGGCGCTATCCTTTTTCGATGAGACAATTGGTAATCAACAGTGAATTAATGTATGGTCACTTTCGAAGAGGCCCTGCTTAAAATCAACGAAGAGAGGAGCAATGTCATTTGTGAAAATCAGGTCTTAAATATGCTTGTCTCTCGTTGAAGAACGGACATGCTGTGACCAATTAGAGAAATTAATGGTATCTAGGAAAGGCTGAAATCTGGGTGGACAAAAGTTTGAAATCCAGTCAATTTCTGGAAAATTAAAATCCCCAGCGATTATTTTAATGTTAAAATTGGACTCCGAAACCAATTTAAAAATTTCACAGAGTTTCACATCATCATCGGATGATGAATTAGGTGGGTAGTAAATACATCCGAGAATAGCCTTTTGCCAGGGCGACATGATAATGGATGCGAAGCAGTAACTAACAGAGAATGACGTGACGTCCAGATCAAACGGGAAGTGCTTAAATGAAGCTTTAATATAGAGAAGACAACCACCACCACGCTTACTAGTGCGGTCTTGACGGTAGAGATCGTACTGGTCTATGAAAAGCAAAGAGTCTGAAATTAAGGGATGGGTCCAAGATTCAGTTACACATAAAATATCAGGCATTAACTTAAAAGAAAAAGCTCTCAGTTGGGCCATCTTATTTATAACAGATCTAGCATTAAGTAATATGACATCTAGTGTAGTTCAGGTATCCAAACTAGGGTTATCGTTATTTGTAAAAAAAATTGGAGGTGGGTAATTAAATTGGAAGTTATTGTGGCTAGGATGGTAATTGCCAACTGCGCCATAATGATTGATATATAGAACGTCATTAACAAAAGGCTGATAGGGGTATATAAAATGTGAAGGTATAAAGCTTTCCGGTATCGAACAACATTATGGGGTTACGACCGGGATATGCCTGTTGGTAGTTAAAACGGAATGACGGGAAGTTAGATGGAATAAAGGGGCTGATAGTAGAGGGCAAGCAGCTATAAGAATTAAATGCTGGAAAAGTCGGGTCTTTTATATCGGTTAACATGGTTAGGGTTATTTGCCTGTTGGAGAGGCTTGCTTAGTTTCGGAGAGGGCAGTATGCGATTACTGAGACCTGCGCTATCTTGCTTTTGGGTCTGGGTTATATTTACATCCTTCCGAAAACCTGCCCTCGGTGATATAATTGAGGGTATAAGATGACCCGTGGGGTTATGGGACGAGCTAGCTTGTGGAGGGTTAAATAAGTTGAATTTAGATGATCGCGGATTGTGTATTTTAAGAAGGTTATTTATGCGATATGGCTCGGGAAATTTCCCGGAGAGGCCTTAAAAATTGCGATAAAGAGGGAAAACTAGCAGTCTATGTGCTTTAGACGGGTTAGACGGTATAAATGCTTAACACGGTGTCGCAGACATTACAGGCGAGGTGAAAGCACCGGAAATTGCTGTATTCGGCCGCGGGGGAGACGAAGAAGAAGGTTGAGTGGAGGGGCTGACCGAACTAGACATCTAAGGAGATGAATTAGCTGTTGCATTGACGTTAGTGGAAATACGACCAGACTTAGGAATATTAGGTTGAGAAATTGATGATAAGAAGGACCAATTTCTTCGCTCCATTGGTGAAAGATCTCGACAAAGGAAACATTTTGTCATTTCCAAATAGCGAGAAGTGCGACCTCGTTGAGCAAAGATTGAGTCAACCTCAACTGTTGAAAATAATTTAACTAGCATAGGAGGATTCTTGCTACGCGAAGAGAGGCGTTTTGCTTCCACTATTTTGTAGTTGAAACCACCCGAGTACAAAACGTCCATAGCAACGTCAACTGGGCGTCTGTGTATGTGAGCATTTTTTAGGAGAAAATTTTGATTACGTTTCTGTCTATCAAAAGCCTCGCTGGCGACCAAGTGAACAAGCGAATCGAGACGCCTGCAATCCTGAGAGGGAACATGAGATATGTTACCATCGAACAGGTTGCCAAGTATAGACAAAATGGATCCAAACTTCATAATGAAGTCGTTGCAGTTCTGTAAAGCGGACAGATCTAGCTGTTTAGCTTTAACTATGGGTTGAACATTTGAGTCAATGTTGAAACTGCTAGGTGTATTCAAGCATCGTTTTGGTCCCGAGACATGTAGTTTATGACGAATTGAGCTTGTTGGTTTCATCTTTCGTCGAAAATAAGAGTAAGAGCAGGATACGCAGGGTAAATAAATTTATGAAATTTCAACCTAAATTCTATCTCAGCGCTTTCTAATTTTACGTTTTCTACGAGAATTTATAGAAATAGCAAGTTGTAGTTGGCTAAAGACTAGTTATTCAAAACTTTATCAGCAATTTAGCCAATAAAGATAGCAGGAAACAAATAAATCCGTTAAACATTGAGAACGAGAAATAAGGCTATGTCAGGTGAATAATATGACACTGTATAGTTCAACCTATTGTTAAAGAACAATACCACAGGTAATTGTATACGATTAAGGGCTAGAAATGCAAAACTTATATCAAAAATTAAGCCAATAACGACAATATAAACGAAAAAATACGTTCAACATTTTAGATTTCACTTAGCTTTCTCATAAAAGGAATCGGGTTCCTGTTATGTGGGCTTTTTTTAAATAGCTGCAGAGCAATTTGGGATTGTGAACCGCTTGCTGAAGCGAAAAAATAAATAAATAAATTGTATATTTAAGGCCCAGAGAGCCCCGTCATTTCAAACTTAGTATCGCGGTATAAATAAATACAAAGTGGATAATTGCTGCACTATGTGAGCAGCCATATTAACAGCAGAAATTAACAATATGGTAGGCATTTCCGATTCAGAACGATTTCCCATTGTTAAAACAAAAGTCAACAATCTTTAACATAAACGGTGAACTACAAAAGAAGCAATAAAAAAACTCCTACGGTTAAATTGGAGGCGGAGTTCAGTGAGCCACCAATTTAAAAAAAATTAGAAGAAAAAAACTGCTTCACTGAAAAATTAATAGCTAGATGCAATGGGATAGTGCTGTGATGTTGCTGACTACGTATGAGGGTGCGGAACGCTCCTTGTCGTGTGAGAGATAATATAGCAGTCAGAGCTACTGTTTGTAACCACCAGTGGAGGTGAGAGAGGACGAATTCATCGTGGACGCCAGGGTCAAAATGAAGAGGGGACAGTAGAGGTCATGATATCATCATCGAGATGCGACCTTGCCGACTGCATTGTCCACCAATCAAAGAGGCAAAACCATTAGAACCCACCTTGATCCTCAACTGAACCTCGAGAGCATCGTCGGGGTTGCAAAAGCGGAGGATAGTACCAAGGTTGTCAAGACTTGGTGATGCTAGTTTAAAAGGAGGTGGTCAAAAAGTAAATGCAAACATTTACTCTGCAGAGGATGATGGAGATATAATAAGAGACCAATATAAGATTGACTCTGCAAAGGGTGATGGACATATAATAAGAGACCATTATTATATCAAGGGAGCTGCCTCAAATACCAGGAGGACCTTTTTCGAAATCAAAAATTTGCGAGTTAGGGAAGGAACTATACAAAAGGTCTTTATATCTTTCGAAGTTAAATGTTTGCGTACCTTTATTTTGAAATAGCTAATGTGGACGACAACCTTATTTGCAGTGGAAGATTATTCCAGATGAAAGCATATTTGGAGACAAAAAACTGAGAACGATGAGTTGTGGAGCTAACGGGTGGTGAAATGATCATGGAGGAATAACGAGTGGCATAAGGGTCGATCTACCGGAGCGAGAGCGTTAATTTGTGGGAGATTTGGGCTAGAGTTAACGCGAAACAGGAAACAGAGACCGGCTTCGAGTCTTCTAACCCACAGAATTTTAATGTTTGCTAACTGGCATCTATCCGTATAAGAGATACTGGATCAAGGAAGATAAAATAGTCTTCGAGTTAAAACCCTCTGAACTTTTTCAATCTTACTGCGGTCAGAGGCGTTCATCAGCCCAAAGAGGGGACAGCAGTATTCTAGGATAGGAAGAACAAACATGCTGTACATGTCTAACTTTATTTCCGGAAGGAAGAAATTATGCGATATAAAACCACATATCTGTGCAGCCTTTGCAGAAATTCAAACTGCATGAGGTGATAATGCTAGCTTGTTCTTGTAACTTAGACCTACGTCTTTTATGGTTGATCGTTCTAAAAGTGTACTTTTTTGAAATACGAGGGGTCCAGGAAGCTTAGCGGGGCCAAAACACATGAAACTACTCTTAGATGAAGAAAACCTCCATCTGCCAGGTACAGCTGCAACGTGAGAGCATACGAAGATCAGTGTTTATTTCATCCACGCAACTATTGGCAGTGTCTTTAGAAAATGAATAAATGCACTTGAGATCGTCAGCGTAAACAAAATTTTGTGCATTTGTGAGTAAAGCTGAAATTTCGTGTACGTACAGAATAAAGAGAAGGGGACCTAGAATCGTGCCTTGAAAAACGCCACTCGTGATCGGTTGAGGCGTCGAGTAGCTATTACCTACTTAGACATTCTGGCTGCGGTTAGACAAGTAGGAACCAATGAAGTCAAGGAGAGGAGGCCGGATGCCTCTCGTAATCCCGTCGTCTTTTGAAGATTAAGATTTTAACCCTTTTTCTTTGAATTTTGTATGCTTGCAAGGCTAAATTTTCCTTGACGCGTTAAAATTACTTCCAAAGCCTTCCTTTTCTGTTAATTTCTCTTTCTAGGTCTCATGTTAGCCCCTTTGGTCTGTTAGATATCGTAAGTTTGGACAACGGACAGTGGCATTTTATTACATTCAACAACCACTTCTTCAATAAATTTCAGTCCTTAGTGACGTTCTAGGAGAAGATAAGATCCCAATCTATTCGTGATGCCTAAGCTCTCATTTTGCATGAGAAGCATTCGCTTTCCCTAGACGAAAAGCTTTGTGTATGGTGACATTTTCTCCATTTTGAAGGACAGAGCATGGTCATGTTATAAGCTATCCTTTGCAATCTGAGAATTAGCCTCAAATCTTCTTTTAGGACGACATTTCGTTTGCGGTCAAGATGCCTGTTGGGTTACTTGGTGCTCTGATTTGCTGACGGAACTTCGACATCTAGAGGACTAATATTCTGGTAGACTTAGCTATCTGCGTCAGTATTCACATTTGTATATGACATGCTAGCTTCGGACAGGGAACATTCACAGTCGTTACCCTGTTGTAGTGGGCTGTACACAGAGCTGGCATGTTCAATTCCATAAAATGTCTCTTGAATGCCCTCCTTTACTGAGTTGACCTTGTGATTGAATGGAGCGACAGCGTCCCCTTCCAGAATTAATGGCAAGCCCTATTTGTAGTTCTTAAAGGGTTTTCTGATGTTCGCCCAGGTTTTTATTTCGTACGTGTTTGGTGATTTGGTGGGTTTATTTACCATAACAGGTAATAAAGCTAAGTGAAATCTTGAATCTTTAACGTATCTCTTCGTTTTTTGCTGATGTTATCGGCTTAATTAATGATAACAGTTTTGCCTTTCTAACCCTTACTCAACTGCAAATACCTGCATTGTTGGTCTTTAAAAATAGGTGGAACTATACAGTCTCATAGTGTACACCCGACATAGCCTCATTTCTCGTTATCAACTTTGAACGGATATATTCATTTCATGCAATATTTATTGGCTTAATTGCTGATATATTTGTGTATTTCTAGTCTTTGAAAAACTACATACAACTTTAGTTGTTATATTTTACAAAAGGTGGAAATATTCTGACTTACACTGCTTCCCCCGACGTAGCCTCACTTGCCGTCCTTATAAATCAACGAACAAAGTAGAATTGTAAAGCGCGAACATAGAATTTAAGTTTAAATTTTAAAAAGTATTAATTTCCAACAATAAGTTATCTGCAGAAGCAATTTTTATTGTCAACATATCAACCAGTTTGAAATCACTGGCAGCAGAATTTTTTTACCCAGCATATCCTCTATAGATTGCACTCATATTTTCGACGAAGGATGAAACCAACAACCTCAGTTCATCATAAACTACCTGACTCGGGCCCCAAGGCGTTGCTTGATTACTAGTAATCTCAACATTGGCTAAAATATGCAAACCATAGTTAAAGCTTAACAGCTCGGTCTGTCCGCTTTACGGAACTGCAATGACATCATGATGAAGTTTAGATTTTTTTTATCTATACTCGGCAACTTGTTCGATAGTAACATATCTGATGTTCCCTCTTAGGATTGCAGACGTCTCGAATCGCTTGTTCACTTGGTTGCCAGAGAATCTTTGAACAGACACAAAAGCAATCATAATTTTCTCCTTAGAAATGCATCCATACTCAGACGCCCAGTTGACGTTGCTATGGACTTTTAGGACTCGGGTGGTTTTAACTACAAAATAATGGAAGCAAAACGCCTCTCTTCGCGTAGCAAGAATCCTCCTATCCTTGTTGAATTGTTTTCAAAAATTGGGGTGGACTTACTTTTTGCTCAACGAGGTTTTACTTCTCGCTATTTGGAAATGACAAAATACTTTCTTTGTCAAGATCTTACACCAATGGAGCGAAGAAATGGGTCCTTCCTTTCATCAACTTCTCAAACAAATATTCACAAGTCTGATCATATTTCCACTTACCTCAATGCCCCGGTTAATTCATCTCCTCAGGTGTCCAGTTCGGTCAGCCCCTGCACTCAACCTTCTACTTCGTTGCCTTCATGGTCGAATAATGACATTTCCGGTGCTTTCAGCCCACCTGTAATATCCGCAACCCCGTCTAAAGCATTTATACCACCTTACCCATCTAAAGCACTAAGACTGGCAGCTTATGCACTTAAACGCAGTTCTCCAGGCCTCTCCGTGAAATTTCCCATGCATCATCGCATAAATAGCGTACTTCCAATACAAAATCCGCAATAATCGGAATTTTAAGACAAATTATTTAACCCTCAACAAAATAGCTCCTCCCATAACCCCACGGGTCATCTTATATTCCCAATTATATCACCTAAGGCAGTTTTTCCGAAGGAAGTAAATCCATTCCAGACCGAAAACCAAGGTAATGCAGTTCCAACTACTCGCATACTGCCTTCTCCAAAACTAACCAAGCTTCTCCAAAAGGCAAATATCCCTTACCATGCTAACTAATATACAAGACCTGACTTTCCAGCGTTTAATTCTTATAGCTGCTTGCCCTCTCACATCGGCCCCTATATTCCATCTAACTTCCCGTCATTCTATTTTAACTACCCACAGGCATATCCTGGTCGTAACCCATATGGTGGTTCGGTACCGGAAAGTTTTATTCTTACACCTTTTATACATCCCTCTCAGCCTTTTGTTAATGACGTTCCATATACCAATCGATATGGCGCAGTTGGCAATAACCCTCCAAGCCATAATAACTTCCAACTAAATTACCCACCTCCAATTTTTTTAAAATTAATAACGATTACCCTAGTTTGGATACTCGAACCACCATAGATGTCATATTACGTAATGCTAGATCTGTTTTAAATAAGATGGCTCAACTGAGAGCCATTGCTTTCGAGTTAATGCCTGATGTTTTATGTGTAACTGAATCTTGGAACCATCCCTTTTTTCCGACTCTTTGCTTGTCATAGACCAGTACGATCTCTACCGTGAAGACTGCACTAGTAAGCTTGGTGGTGGTTGTCTTCTCTATATTTAAGCTTCATTTAAGCCTTTCCCGTTTGATCTAGACGTTACGTCATTCTCTGGTAATTATTGCTTCGCATCCATTATCCTGTCGCCCTGGCAAAAGGCTATTCTCGGATGTATTTACTACCCGCTTAATTCATCATCCGATGATGATTCAAAACTTTGTGAAATTTTTAAATTGGTTTCGGAGTCCAATTTTAACATTAAATAATCGCTGGGGATTTTAATTTTCCTGAAATTGACTGGATTTCAAACTTTTGTCCACCCAGATTTCTGCCTTTCCTAGATACCATTAATTTTTCTAATTGGTCACAGCGTGTCCGTTCTTCAACGAGAGACAAGCATATTTTAGACGTGATTTTCACAAATGACAATGCTCCCCTCTTCGATGATTTTAAGCAGGGCCGCTTCCAAAGTGACCATACATTAATTCACTGTTGCTTACCAATTGTCTCATCGAAAAAGGCTAGCGCCGTTCGTACCTATCATGCTTTTGACCTCGCAGATATGAGCTTAATTAACAACTTTTAGGACTCATTGGATTGGCAGCATCTTTCCTCCATGAACGATGCAGACAGTCTTTCTGACTTCATGTCAGTCGTTTCAAATAACATCCTGGAATTTGTGCCAACCAAAAGTGTCAAGCCCTACACTTCGGAATCAACCGTCCCCACTTTTCTTTTCCAAGACTTAAAAAAATTGAGGAAGCAATTAAAAGATCAATATACAAGTTCGTTATCTGTACATCTAAGGATTTCAAAGATTTTTATAAATTAGCCTCTAAGATTCGGCTTGCACGGGACAGACAGAGGGAATCATGCACACTCAGCGAGCCAAACTCTGCAAAATCTGGTGCTCAACTGTTCCGCCGTCGATCCTGCTCTAAACGAGGTTATGAAATTCCTCCATTACTTAATGAAACTAAGACCTTCGTTCTCAAAGACTCTGACAAGGCAGAATTGTTTAGTGTATTCTATGAAAATCATCTTACGATGGAATCTGAACCGGTTCCGACGTTTCAGGCATCCTCATTTTAATGTTATCAGCACCATCGATTTCTCCATAGAACTAATTCGTAAGCAAATAATGCGTCTGAAAAACTCGCACTCTTCGGGGACTGACGGTATTCCAAACTCAGTTATTAAGAGTGCCGAGCTTTTCCCGATTGCTTAGCCACGCAGTCACAGTTTATCTTTTAAACGGATTCTTTCCTGACTCATGGAAGACATCTATTATTCTTCCTGTCTTCAAGTCGGGAACTGGTTCGGACGTAAATAATTATCGAGAAGTTCACAAAACCCCCGCTCTAGCAAAAACTCTTGAAAAAAATTATTTTTAATCGAATTTTAGACTTTTGCTTAGAAAATAAGCTTTTCAGCGACTCGCAATATGGTTTTCTACCTGGGAGATCATGCGAAGTGCGTCACTTAGCTTTTCTTAACCTCTTCACTTCCCTTCGTAATGAGCAACAGTCATCAGTTGTGATCGACTTTGTCCTGAGCAAAGCCTTTGACAAGGTACCGCACAGACGTCTTCTGGTGAAACTGGAAACCCTTGGCATCCGGCCTTCTCTCCTTGATTTCCTTAGTTCCGACTTGTCTAACCGCAGCCAGAAGGTCTTAGTAGGTAATAGCTACTCCACGCCTCAGCCGATCACGAGTGGCGTTTTTCAAGGCACGGTTCTAGGTCCCCTTCTCTTTTTTCTGTACATAAACGAAATTTCAGGTTTACTCACAAATTCACAAAATTTCGTTTAAGCTGACGATCTCAAGTGCATTTATTCATTTTCTTAAGACACTGCCAATAGTTGCGTGGATCAAATCAACACTGATCTACTTATGCTCTCACGTTGGAGCTGTACTTGGCAGATGGAGTTTTCTTCATCCAAGAGTAGTTTTATGTGTTTTGGCCTCGCTAAGCTTCCTGGACCCCTCGTATTTCAAAATATTACACTTTTAGAACGATCAACCATATGAGACTTATTTCTAAGTTACACGAATAAGCTAGCATTATGACCTCATGCAGATCGAATTTCTGCAAAGGCTGAACAGATATGTGGTTTTATATAACATAATTTCTTCCTTCCCGAAATAAAGTTAAATTTGTACCGCATGTTTGTTCTTCCTATCCTAGAATACTGCTGTCCCCTCTTTGGGCTGATGAACGCCTCTGACTGCAGTAAGATTGAAAAGTTCACAGGGTTTTTAATCGAAGATTATTTTCTCTTCCTGGATCCAGTATCTCTTATACGGATAGATGCCAGTTAGCAAACATTAAATTTCTATAGTTAAGAAGACTCGAAGCCGGTCTCTGCTAACGGTTTTTCGTTAACTCTAGCCCAAATCTTCCACGAATTCACGCTATCACTCCGGTTTATCGACCCTATGCCACTCATGGTCAGTTTACCACCCCTTAGCTCCACAACTAACAGTTCTCAGATTTTTCCTCCAAATATAGTCATTTTGTAATGATGGGGCCCTCTGGGCCTTAAATATACAATGTTTTTATTTATTATATGCTTTCATATGGAATAATATTCTACTGGAAATTAGGTTGTCATCTACATTAGCTTTTTTCACAACAAATTACGCAAACATTTCACTTTTTAAGATGAAAATTCCTTATTGTCCGTTATCATCACAATCTTTCAACTTTTGGATTTTTAAAAGGGTCCTCTTGGTATTTCAGGCAGTCCTCTTGACATCGTATTTGTCTCTAAAAATATTTCCATCGTCATCTTCAGAGTCAATCTTTGCATTCACTTTTTCGTCCCCTCCTTTTAAACTGCCATCGCCAACTCTCGACAACCTTGATACTTTCCTCCGCTTTTGCAACCCCGAAGATGGTCACCAGGATCTGTTTATGATCGTGGCAGGTTCTGATGATTCACCTCTTTGTTTGTGGACTATACAGTCAACAAGGTCGCATCTCGGTGATAATCTCGGGACCTCTACTTTCCCCTCTTCAATTTGACCGTGTTATCTACGATGAGTTCCTCCTCTTTCACCTCCATGATGTTTACAAACAGTAGCTCTGACTTGTATATTATCTCTCACCCGATAAGGAGCATTCCGAACCCTCATACGTTGTCACAAACATCACAATACTAACCCATTGCATCGTACCAATCCCATCAAACTTTGCTATTAATTTTTAAGGGAAGCAATTTTGCTCCTAGTTTTTTTAATTGGCGTCTCGCCGAACTCCGCCCCTGATTTAACCGTAGGAGTGTTTTTTAACTGCTTCTTTTCCAGTTCACCGTATATGACAAAGATTTTTGACTATTGTTTTAAAAATGGCAAATCGCTCTGTACCGGACATGCCTACAATACTACATATTTCTGCTGTTCATATGGCTGTTCACATAGTGCAGCAATCATCCACTTTTTATTTATTGATTCCGCGATACTAAGTTTATAAAGATGGGGATCTCTGGGCTTTAAATAAATTATTTATTTATTTATTTATTTATTTTATGTTTACATATATTCAGAAACAGATAAAACAACTTACATAATCATACTCAGTTGGAACCGACAACGTTCCAAAGTCCCTTATTAAAATCTGCGTGATTTTAATCCTTTACTGTGCAAAGTACTCTCATGAGAGAGCACTTTTTCTGCTTATTGAAACACTTCTATTATTATTCCAGTCTTTAAATCTGGCTTGCCCTCCGATGTTCACAATTATCGCGGTGTTCATAAAACACCTTCTCTTGCTTAACTGCTTGAAAAACTAATTGCCGTACAAATTACAGATTCTTACATAACCAATCAAGTTCATACCTCTCCCCAACAGGGCATCCTACCCGACCGCTATTGCGAAACATGTCATACATCTTTTCTAAATCGATGAACATCTCTTTGCAATGGTCATCTAGCTGGGGTCGTTATGTATTTCATCTTAAGAAGGCCTTTTATAAAGTGTCTCATTGGAGAATCATAGTTAACATAGAAGCTTGAGGACTTTTAAGTCCCCTTAATGATTATATTACATCATATCTAGCGAATCTGAAACAAAAGTTCTAAGTGGGGTCCTCATTTTCAGACGAGACCCATATTGTAAGCGATGTCCTTCAAGACACTGGACAGATTCCTCTTTTGTTTTTGCTTCACATTAATGATATTTCATTATTAGTTAAACCCACTACAACTTGTATATATGTGGACGATTTTAAATGGATATATTACTTCTTTAAATCTACGACCAAAAAAATGCTAAACAGAAATTCATGCATACTTGCATGCTCTTTCCACGTGTGGCTCAATGTGGCAAATGGAATTCCCACTTTCTAATCGTCGGTAAAGTTGATTCAAGGCATCCCTATGACTGAATGCTAAATCATCAAGGACTTCTGTTTAAACTGGACAAATAACTTAGATCTGTTGCCTCAAGCCAGCAGAATTGCGGCCAAAGTTACCCAAATTTATGGCCTAATTTCTTTTAATTTTTTTCTCTCTGAAATTAAATTAAGACATATCGAATGTTTTGTCCTTCCTATTCTTGAAAAGATTTGCCCACTCTTTGGATCAATGACCAAGTCTAGCCGTTCTAACATTGAAAAGGTTCAAAGGAATTTTACTTGGATACTCTTACCTCCGACACTTGCAACTACCTCCTACTTGAACAGGTGCCAGCTCCCTAACCTAAAATTTTTATGGGTTCAAAGACTAGCATCTGGTTTATGTCTCGATTTTCGCCCTGATAATAGTTAAAATATTTCCCGGATTTCAGCCTTTAACTTATTTAGTCTTCCGTAAATCCTTCGTTATTCTTCACTTATTATACCTCTTCGTATGTGCTTTACTTATACAGGATCTCTATTCTTTGTTACAACGTGTTGCTTTCTGTGGAATAACCTGCCAATCGATATAAGATTATTAAATAACCTGTCTACTTTTAAGCGAAGATTGCATATTTATCTTAACACTGATTCAATTAAACTTTTTTCCTCTTCCTAACCAAGCAGCTCTCTCCATGACCCCGAGAAAGTACCATCGGGAATTTAGAAGGCCGTCTCCAAATTATATCTTCCATCCATCGTTTCCCTTAACAAATATTTTTTTCATAATCCATCCCTCAATAAAATATCCCCAAACAATTGTGTCATATTTACGCGTTCGTTTCAAAACATCTCCATTTCATTTGCCGATAACCATAATCAAAATTACAATCTTGAATTTGTGCAGACCTCAGATTCATCAACGTTTCTCATGCGAAATAGCACCCCTGAGTGCAATATGTTGACTTCTTCTTGCTGAATTGCCGGATCTCCCATTATTCTTTCATAAATCGCTAAGACTCAACCTACAATGCTGCTTCACATACCCTCGATGAGCATTTTTGTTTCTTCTGCACTTCTTTTATTAAATAAAATGATCTTTGCAGCCAGCTTTCGTCCACTCTTGAGTTCGTCCATCCTTTGGAAATATTGACGACTCCGACGGTGAACTTGTTCTTCGTGGTTGTCTTTAGAATTTATATTTGGTTAGCACCGGGAAGGTACTGTCTAAGCAAACATTAGTAACGAAATAAAGTTATGACAATGTGTGCAGATAAAATGTACAAATTCATAAATTGTCCTGCTATGTCAACAGTTAGCAATGTTTTAAAATTAATGGTGAACTAGAAAAAAATAGGCAGTGAAAAAACTCCTACCATGAAAATGGAGGCAGAGTTCAATAGGCCTTCATTTTCGAATAGAAGGTAGGAGAAAAAACCGCTTAGGAAAAAATAGTCAGGTGGTAGAATAGGGTAATACTGCAGAAGCATTTCAGAATGAGATAATGAAACGTCGAGGTGATTCGTTCTTGATCACTTAGGCGTATGAAACAGAATCTCACGAAAATGCGTCAATGAACTTAAGTCCTCAGCATCATAGGATCCAGAATTGAATTCTGATGATGGTTAGTATCCAAAGAAACCGCAGCATTTAAGACTGTGGACCACCGAATTTGTACGTCCGAATGACGTCGTCGTTTGGAGGACGGGTGATATAAGGAGACATTATAGTTCATGGGCGTCTCCAGGTAGCGTAAATATAGTTTCAAGAGGGTTACTCAAATTCCCGATGGTCCTTCCTCCGAGTCATTGGCTGAACGGTTGTCTTTAAGCAGGAGAAACCAAAATATACTTTTTAGGTATTTTAAAATTGCTAATAGCGATTTCATTTTACTGGGCTGTAACTCAGACGGCTGAAAAGAATAAGTCTGCAACTGCTCTCTGCATTATGTCTGGTCAGCTGGACGACGTACATGCTTTTGTTTTTCTAACAGTCATTATATTTTAAGATTCGCCGAAAGCGTCTTCAAAAACTTACAGAAAATGTAACTGAAGCTAATGAAGAAAAATTGGCAGGGGCTAATTCAGTTTCAGTATGTATTTATTTCTTGTTTTTTTTCAATTTACAATCCAGATTGCGGGCGCAGGTGAATACAGTGTGCCATCGGTTCCCGAACTTACAACGAAGGGCTTCGATTCACAGGTAAGTCCAATTCATATATGTATCTCTGTATAGGTTGAACACAGCTCAGTTTTAACTACGGTGGAGGTCATGGATAATGAAAGTTCTGATCACGCAGAAAATCGTCCTACCTCTGATCAGCCTGCCAATTTTCTTGGTGATGTGCTGAATATCCTCTCCGTGCATTTAGTGGACTGTGGTTCCAATCCATCTCAGGATCCTCTTTCTCTAACACCGAGTGACCTCTCTGATTTCGTGGATAATGGTGTTTTTTATGGCTCTACAAAGTGCTCTCTTACGCCTTCAGCATTCGTTTTCCGCCTTGCTGATTAGAATTCTGCATAGTATTGGATCTAACATCAAATTTTTTCAACAATTTGGGACAGAATTTTTGTCTCCGAACTTTACTTTGACGTATTACCTCTTATCCTGCCTGAATGGTGCACGGCCTGAATGCCTCACTTCTCTCAAGACTACGGTTAGACAGCATTCCATTCCAGCCTTTCTGACTTTTAAACCTTAATATTTGTTATCCAGGGTTTTCTCAGGACTATTTTTTATTTCGTCTATTTTGTATATCGGTCTGCCTCTGGTAGATCGTTACTTAATTTATAGTTGTATGATTTCACCCATCTCTCCAAAACTCGTTTTGTTGCATACGTTTTATTCCCTATGTAAGAAAAACTCCTGAGATTCCTGCAAAATTTGCTATATCTTTTAGTTGGGACTTCATCTTTCAAAATGTCGTTTCCCTAGAGGAGAACGTACACATTCAGCATTTATGCCACACTTTTGTGCGGTCGAGAATATCCGATAAATTCAGGTTCGGACTTATTCGTCGTTAGACCTTGATCTACGAGAATTATATCATTTATTTTGCGTAGGACATTATTCATTGCCTTTGTAACTTCCGTAGTTCAGCTTTCTTAGGATCTATGTTTAGCGCTTTAAATGCTTGTAGATTCACGATACGGTAACTCAGGTTCGGGTTGCCCCTGGATATACGGTGAATTTCCCATATTATACCCATTTGTTCTTTAACTTATTGCAGCTTTACATTGGAGCATATGTGATCTGGATGCTTTTTTGTAAAGCAAGATTATATTCAACTCGTGCTTCCGCCTCGTCTGCCGTGCTGCGCTTTTTCTATCTGTCACTTATGTCGTAATAACTGTAACAAAATTCAATCTAAACCGAAGCAGGCTCTGGTCTACCTACTGGACTGGATGCGTTCATTTACTGCTATATGTTCGCTTTTGGCATGCGCAATGATAAAGGCAATGTATCCGAAAAATCCCTCGAGTTAAATTAATCCTTTGTAAAATCCGTTTCTCCTTAGAATGGTGGACAATACAACTTATTGACTGTCCGGTTTTTTTCGCCCAGACAGCTTTTCTTTACGCTACAGATTTCGATAATGCGAGAACTGCCACTTTGAAAAATTTAAGTCCCTGGTCATTATTCAATACATTAGAACCCATCCTAACTTCCTCGTAAGTATTGCATAGCTGCATGAACCCTATTATCGATTAAATATCTACTTTCGACTGCGTTTTATCAAACGGAGAGGTAGACTGTCGACAGATTTTATGCTTGCAACGGTAATTTGGATTTTTACACATGTGAGTCCAGATTAAGCCACAGATTTGAGGCTGTGAGGTTGGTTCTTCATTATTTACCATAACCGTCGCTTCCGCTGTTGAAATCATATGCCTTCCCAATACTTTGTCACAGTTTGTTTGCATTTGCTGGCTTGCTTAGAAGACGGTCATCAACGTCCACTAGATTGGCGGGCTTGATGTAAAAGTCTCCTAAGTACTGATTTTTATAAATTTGGTAGACGAGCTTCGGTTTTTTATGGTGTCTTACATACCACTCATGGCCTTTTACTTGTGAGTACTGATAACTAAAAATATCGAGAAGAAATGTTTGCTTTAAGACGTCTCATTTAAAAAGGGACTGCTCACGATATCACAGAAATGATTCATTTTGTCTTCTGAACTAGATGAATCGCTCTTCTATTGACCTTTCTTTTCCTTGAGCCTTTGCTCACATAAATGTAGTCTACGCCATAATTTGTTCACTCATTTTCCAAAGTTTACTTGATCTGCTGGTTACCTAAATTCTGGTTGTTTTCTTCTTTCAGGCTGGGGACTGTTCAGACATCTGTTTTGAGCTCTCCAAATGCATCTCCAATGTTCTCATTAGTCATCTCTCGCTGGTTTGTCAGGGCTTTTTTTCCCTTCCTGCCTGTTATCAGGAGGACAGTGGCAATCCTAGCCAAGCTCGGTCCTCGGAAAGTCTTTCAGATAACCCCTTACTCCATCTTATTCTGGACGAAGTACGAAATTCAACATTGGGCTCTAACTCATCCGGTGTTTTGTCTAATCCCCCTCCATCTTTCATGGCGAAACTGAAGTCCGGCAACCTCTTCTTAGCCCTTGAGTGTCTTGCGTCAGCACTTTCCGTTGAAACTAGTTCAAATTGGATCAAGGGAAAAGTGGTTACTCCTGTAAGTTATATTTGAGGTTTTGAAACTTTGTATCTTTACTTTTCGAACATTTTCTTCTTTGAGACACCCATTTAGGTCACTTCTCACACATAAGTTGCTTACATTTCCGCTTTAGTCTTTATGTTTGCTAGACTGAAATTATTTGTCTTCAGCATCGCAAATTAGTTTTCACAACATCAAAGTAAATACCGAGTCAAGTTGTCCACCTTCCTTCTAGATATTCGAGAAATTGCTTCAGGATTTAAATTTCAAAATGCGAACTTGTTCAATTGAAGATGCCAACCACGCTTCTTTCCTAACTGCCCTCGGCCAGCTTTCGGGACTCGTTACGGTTGACGGTAAGCGCCCCGTCGCTTCACTGGTACGTACATTTACTTCGTCCGTATTCCTGCATCGGCCTTGCAATACGCTCATCTTGAGTAGACCCGCCCGAAATCATTTGTTCACTTTTCTGATTAGGTACACATTTTCGTGTCTTTGCTGTAAAGTCTTCTGCTTTAAAGTTAAGTGAATTCAGGCATTCTTCTTAATGTCTTTTGAAATGTACTTTACTTCACCTTTATATTTATAACACTCGCTACGCGATATTTGATGTGCATGTTCCTAGAAGCTAATTTTCAGCAGGACCATGCAACACCTTATGTGTCTACCCTTCCTCATTTCGAGCCAATAATTAGTGCGTGAGCCTATTTCCAAGAGCCTACTTCACGACATAAACACTAAATTAAGTGCCACCTACAACATTCTCTTTAATGACTTTGTTTGTTGGTCTTTGAAATTCCTCCCTTCTCTCATAAATAAATCATCGTTTTTTGCTAAAAGAAACCTCGTGCTGCTTAGCATTCTGCTCTGTAATTATCTCTCGACATTCATTAAAATTTCTCTCGTATTAGGATTTTTCAGAACGTAATGGAATCCCTTATCTTTATCGGGTTAAACATTTCTATGCGAGTTCAAGTTAGGAAAAAGTGCGCCGGTGACAGCTTAAACTTTAATTTGACGGTTCGACAAGGCAGTACTAACCAGTTGATCACCCAACCATGTTAAAAGATTTCGATTTATAAATATAAATCTTGAGACTGAACTCTGATGATGGTCCAAATCTGATTTCGAAACAGTGATAGAAGCTAAAACTTCGAGATATTTCAAAATACTTGGAACGTTTTTTGCTACTGTTCGTTAAGATATCGTTATATTAGGAAGGAAAAAAACACATTTAAATAGGTTACTGCGCAGTATAACGGATGGCCAGAAACTGCTGTGAATGCGTATGTTTATGTTTAGGTTCCGAAGCAAAAGAGAACAGCAAATCTTGTCATGCACTCGAAAATGAATCTTTAGTGATAGCGGAGATGGTTCGTATGTTTGTGTTTGAGCTTTGAGGATACACCAAAACATTTTCCGGGGTCATCATTCAACCAAAAATGGACAGTTTATTGAGTATTCTTTTGTAACAGGCCAGAATGATACTGTGGGATCCGATCAACGAGTCTAGATGCTGGATCATATAATGGCCATTAACCATCCAATTACGGTAAACAGAAATCCTGCTGTAGGTGAACATTTGACCCCACCTGTCACGAAGTACCATGAAATTGGACTGTGGCATTTTGCGACATCGTCATACTTAACTGACCTATCACCGACAACTTACTATTGCATCCTTCACTTGTATTTGTTTCTTCAAAATAAAGCACTTTTATACCCGGTGGCTATAATTATTGCATTAGGACAGTTAATTATCTCAAAACTAAATGATGCCTTTAAGAATGGGGTCTCTTTGCGGGGTAATTGTATGTTGATCAGCTAGAGTTTGTTTTGTCAAAAGTATGGTGTCTTAATTTTCAAATACCTCTCATCCATTTCATGTTAAGTGAGCTAATATCCTGCAGTTCACCCTTATGAGTAGTTGTAGAACAAACTGCTTCTCAAGCTCGGGGACCAGTCAATTTGAAATTTGGGGACATTTTGCTTCTCTTTGTACGTACGCCGTTCAAAGTTCCCTGTTGTTGCCATCTCTTAAAATAAGGCGACTATTTTCTGCTTAAATTGTGTGTGCTTATTGAAGACTGACTCCTTGCAAGCACCCGATTAATTGCGTCTACTACGCAGATGTTAATGCTACCGAATTGGAAACCTCCGCTGGATGCATTTGCCAGCGCTCATGGCAAAGTCATTGAACAGCTGACCTTCCTAGGCCCTTTCCTCAGCTCCTCAGTCTTCGCCGATGACGATGTACGTGCTCCTACTTGCTTTTATGCGCCGCATGCCTCGTTTAGATCGCTTTTGAGATGCCATAATTTTTTTCGTTTACGGCGACTTGGCAAATTGTTATTTTATTTTCAGTATTCATTTAAATAAGCTGTGGTTCTTGAAAAGTATTTCAGCCCGTTTCAAACTAATGCTTTTGACGTGATGCTGGTTGAATTTTTATTTTTATTTCTCTCATCCTTATATATGGCAGAAAAAAGCAGTTATCTTTAGAAGGACATACGCTTCCCGTAAAAATATCGAATTATCGCCTTTATAGAACGAGTGGGAAAGTTTGTTAATTTGGGTTTCTGCAGATAAAAGTGATCCTGACTTATTGTGCTTTTCATCTCTCAATATGCTAGGCTAAGGTGGTTGAGTGTGCTTTCCCCAATGCTGATGCGATTGAGTCTGATGTTTCTGCAAGTCAGCAGGGTCTACGCTACCTGTTGGACATTGTTTGGGCCAAACACTTTTCACTTGTCAGGGGTCTCCTTACGCCCAAGGTAAGTCAGCAGCCGACAGCATTGTGTACGTTACACCCCGCCGTCCCCCTATCCCAGTTTCTACTTTTATCCCCTTTCTAGTGTTCACGTCTTATCGTTTCTCTATGCATCACCTTTCCCTTTTGTGTTGCTTCTTTTGTACGCTTGCAGAACACAAGAGCCGCGGTGTTGGACTTTCTTTCAGACGGTGTCATCCTCAACTTTGCTCGTAGCCAGATCCACTATGACGAGGATGTGTTGGCGAGTGAGGGTTTCGTGCTCAACCTATCTGTCCTCTTTCAACGTCTTTCTGTCCCCATTGATCAGACTTGTGTGAGTTTGACCACCTCCGTCCCCCACCTCGTTTTCTTTCAATTTTTCCCAAGACGGCAATGCTCTGCGGGAACATGGTTTGTGGACCAGTCTAGGCCAATTTCCTTCATAAGTACCTTCTGATTCTCTGAACCCAAATCGTTTGTAAGATGCAGTAAGCACTCAAGTCCATAAAACGGATCAAGTCTTTGAATTCACTTTCGGATTACAAAAATAATACGTACATATGGTTTCAGTATTGGTACATGGACTCAATAGCATACTTCGCTACTGCCTTAAACTTCAGTGACAGTCGAACGAGTGTAGGTCACGAGTTTGGCAATGAAATTAAGTCACGTCGATCACCGCGTCCCACCTTCTCTGCAGTCAACCTGACTCGAACTTGTAATTGGCACATGACGGCGGGAGGAAGAGTGAGAAGGGCCGACCCTAAGTCAAATTTTCCTTACGCCGATCACCAGAATAACGCCGTTATATTTTTTAACTTTTCAATGCCCTAAAAGCCTTGTGTTCGATGACGGTTAATCGATATGAAAATTAAACCCTCCTCCAGACTGCGCTTTAAGCTACAATGGCTCCTTTAGGGGAACTTTTCTGGTAACCCCCTTCGAGGAGGACTAATCCAAAACCCTTTTTGAACTCTGGTTCTTATGGCTGTTTCAGTGTAAACAAATATTCACGAAAGTCGCCGTTGCCTTTCCCGACCTTGGTGCTTCTCGTCGCATTCGGCAAACGTGTTTCTGTCATTTAGCAGCTGTACACTACCGGCTCCCACTTAGCGGCTTGTGAATATTACATGGTGACTCCGCAGCAGCCGATGTATTTCAACGCAGATATTCATATAAACTTTCGGATCTAATCCAAAAGGTTTTTTCCGAAATATTTACTTCAACTTCGCCCGTTTTTTTCCTAGGAGATTAAAAATGTCAGATGAACTACTGTTAAGTTGAACATTATAGATTGCCGAAAACTGTTTGCTGGCCTTCTCGGTTACTTGCGCAATCTTACTTTTTAAAAAAACAGATAAAATGCCATATGCGTACAGCTTTTCAACGTCTGCATATGCGACAAAGATTATTTTCTCTTAATCCTCATGTAGACCCTTGTTTAATCCTAAAATGCGGGTTTTGAAGGCATACCAAGTAGTATTTGACGGCACTGTCTTACAAGGTTCCAGGTTATTTAGAGGCCTTCTGTAGCCTATGCTTCGAAGTCAGCTTTTTCTGGGGGTTGTACAGATCATCAAATCGGTCGAGTGTTTCAACCGTATTTTGTATTTTTCAGCTTCAAAGTTGACCCCATAGTAACACGAACAGGGTCCTGGAAGAGCTTATGAGAAACGCGTATATTGAATGGTTTTTAAACGCTGCCAGAATTCGCACACTGAGCATGGGCTCCTCCTATGCGTCATAAAGAAGCGCACATGGATTATGTCGCACAACCGGCGATCGTGTTAGCGACACCTCGACGGTCTGATGTGAACTCATGGAATTGACAGTTCGTTTCAGTCTCGCAGCACATTGAAGGGCTCCGTCAATTTCTTCCCTCCCGACGACTACTTTAAGTAGGTATGCTAGCCATTAGACGTGCGTTGTTTCGAAGAACGTATTTATCAGATTTTTTAAACTAAGAATTCTGTCTTTTGCGCACGGATGCTTAGCAGGCTGGTTTCCTTGGGTGTCAATGATACAGGCCTAATTGTTTTCGATTCCTCCTGCGAAAAGTAAGACATGCCGTATAGGGCAACGAATCTGCAATGAAAGGAAATTACATCCGTCCTATTAAGGCTTTCTTCGATGAGACAATGCTTCGTATAAAATCACTTCTAATCGTCCTCGTCAACCACCAACCTTACCTTAAGTAATTAAAGATCACTACCACCCCGTTGGATCTTAAATGGTTGTCCTGCTTCCCTAGTGATAGGTCAGAGACGGGCAGTCCTGTAAAGGATTTTCAAGGCGGGTGACCCAGACTTGTCACTGCATTTTACGAAAATTTTTGATCACTGAAAAAATAAAAGTCGGCAAATGCACGTTTTTGACTACTCACCATCAGGCTTGCATAGTAATTTGTCAATAAAACGGCACTGAAAGCTTGTCACTTTACAATCTTTCGAATTTTCAATCCGCCACCGTTAATTTTGGTCTTAAGTTTGTTCGGTGATTTCTTATTTCTTCTGTATTAACCAGAAATGGCCATTCCAGTTTCCCTTGCCGTTGTTGGCATTTTTATTCTGCTTTTACTTATACCAGCCTCTATGCGGCTGCTGGTGGGGCTCGAGAATGAGCCCCAAAACAGAGTGAGACGACGGAGTTCCGTTAACGATCGGTAAACTTTCCTCAATGAATGCAATCAATATTCCCGATCTAAACCGGTAAGATAACGAGCCCATGGCTTAATAGTTAGAGCGTTGGACTTCGGATCAACAGTTCGCGGGTTCGAGCCTCGGGTAGGGCACCACTTGGGATTGGGTGTGACTGACTGATGATGGCTAATGCGCCAGAAATGGCTATTCCAGTCTCCCTTGTCTTTTTCGGCATTGGTATTCTGCCCCTATTGACCATCGCTTATGTCATCAAGGTGATCCTGGATCTACTATGGCCGTCGCCAACTAGGGACCATCGTTTGTTGCGTACACAGTATGGTCAAGTGTCCCAGAGCGGGTGATATTGCCGTTATTAGGAACCTCAGTTATAAGTCAAAAGATGTAAACCAACGAGCATAGCTTAAGATACTTGCTTTCTCATTTGTGGTGCATTTTCCCGAGCCATTGTCTCTGTTTTTACTTAAAACTCATTCTAGTAGATACCAGTGGTATCTGCTCAGATGATTGCATGCACTTTATCCATTTGTATCATCTGTCCATTCCACGTATTACATCGCAAGTCACGTCCAGCCTGCAATTTTCGCATACGCCCTCACTCCATGCCCTTTGTTTAAAGTTCTTTCTAGTCTACTAATACAAAAGGATTTTACTAATGTGTGTTAATATTGTAGCCTTCCGCAAGACTCCTTTGAATCCCGGGAGTAACTGGTTCCGCTTCTATTTCTCATCTACCTAATCGAGAATTGATTTTACTTTGTTTCTGTAGCGCACTGTGTTAATTTCGCGAGTTACCTCTCATGCGGAATTTCCCTGGGTTTACATATTCGCAATTATCGCATTAACCATTCTCCACATCCTCCTCTGATGTCTTCAGGTCGATCCAAACTATCTGTACAGTGCCCATTGTCGGGTGGACTTAAAGGATATTACGCGCCTCGATGGGACCATGGAAGATGCGCAAGCTTATGTGGAAACTGTGGGTAAGTGCGTTGACATCTTCAATGCTTTCTATCTATGCCTTCTTTCAAACTCTAAGGAGTCATATCTGCCGGTTTGAAAAGGACCATGGTGCGTAAATTAACTGGTCGTTCGGCCCTGTGTTGGATTATGATCACATGGAAACAGCAAATAAGGCAGTGATAACTATTCCGGTATCACTTGTCATTGTTCATACTCCGTCTGTGTTTGTCGAGTACTCATCGCCATGATGGCCCCACCCTACAGCTCGTCGGGACAAAAGTGAGCAAGCGTGTTCCGTTTTGGAGTTAACTCAGTGAAGTGCCACTCCTTCTGTGTTCATTGTTGAGTGAACCGAGAAACGCTGCCATGCCTTCTTGGGTCGATCTATCTGGTCCCTCTCATCTGTTCATGCTGTCCACTCGCTCTCGCCTATTCAGTTGCATGCAAATCTCTTAAATCCCACTCATCACTCCTGCAATGTCCACATTCTGATGAAGATGGCCATTGTCCATCGCGACTAGTAAAATATCCTGCTGCAGTTTCGTTGCGGCATTTTTCCCCAAATTTTTCATACCCTATATTTACTGACCCACGAATATGAAAGGAACGAGACGAGTTTACCTTCCCTCTTTGGTCAGCATTTTTACGTAGTACTTCCACTCTTCCGCCATCGATGCTTTTTACTGTGTTTATCACGTGACAGTCACTGAGGTATGACCGCTCGGTACATTTCAGCAGTCCCATCGGATGAATAATTTTCTCCTTGGACTTTTAAGCACCCCCTTCCCTTTAAAGTACGAATAGTATCCGATCCTCTTTTTAGCTCTAGATTTCGTGTTAAATGATGCATGTTCTCCGAGCTACTTTTATGCTGTATAGCCATCTGCCGCTCCCTCCGCTGAAACACTTAGAAGTCCTCAGGTATTGACTGAGAGGTCACAGTGGCTTTGATATGCTCGCCCCTCAAAAGATAATTTGTTATTAAAACTGCAATAAAATGGTTTGATGAAGAAGCGGGCTAGACATCTTGGCTGCTAGTGAGCGCAATCCTAGCTCTCTAATAGGGCTCGCTGAAAAATCAGTGATTTCCAACCTTCTCTGTCGGCATTTGTACCGCGCCGAAAATAAAACTGATTTTGTTTCTCAGGTTTTCCCTTTAGTGAACTTTCACTATCACTTTACTCGTGAACCTCGCCCATACAGGCTGTCAGACTTCAAAATTGCATACTCTATTGTCTGATCGGCAGCACAATAACCGTTCTTGTAGCATAAACTTGACTAAATGATCCGCGGAGGCAAAACTGATCGATCACCGAATGAATCATCTCTCTTTGTGGGCCGATTCCGAGGTCATTCTTGGTTTTATCACGACTGTTCTCATCTTATTTTAAAATTCGACTCCATCTCTCTTGACTCTTTTTGCGGTTTTACTGTTTATCAATTTCCTTCCGGTCAAGCCTACTCTTTCTGCACTTCACTCCCATTAACCGCATGGCGCTTGATTTTACTAAGTGAATGCGTTCCCAGAGGGAACTTCTTGTCCGAAGCCGAGTCGGAAGTGTTTTATCAACCCTCACAAATGAAGTGTTCTTGAATATTCTATGTGGATATAATATGTAAGACCCGTATTTCATTCTCGTAAGACGTCTAGTTATTTGATTTAGATAGGCATTTCCTCTTTAAGTTTGTGTCTGCTTATTTGGTAAAGTGTGTTAGAATTTACAGTATATTTCCTATCTCATGAAATGCTTACAGAATTTCTGAAATGTGTTTTCGATCCAAAAAAATCACTTAGGTAGGGTTGTCGTGTTGATTATCGTGCAGCTTAATGCCACGATATTTCGGTCACAGTAGGATGCCAGCTTTTGAAAGAGCTTCTTTCTGACCGCCCGCAAAAACTATACTCTGTAAAAAAATGACTACTTAAGTAGCATGCAATTTCTCATTTATTTTTCATTATCTTATTAATTCAAATGCATTTTAAAGAAAACACGCACAAAATGTTTTTTTATTGTACTCGTTTGATAGTAAATTACGTATTCTTTAAATTTTATACATGAAGAAAGGATATCTTTTGGTTTTACAAAATCTTAATTATGAGATTTTGAAAGACCTTGAAATGCTCATCCATAATACATCCTATCCGTCAATTTATTAATGTTGCCTACATTGTATGCAATATAATCCAAATCCATTACAACATTTTGTGATAACTGTGTAACTTCTTATTAATGCCGTAGAGACATTTGTGATTTTTCTTCGCCCAGAATCTGAACAGCGTTTAGTTTGGAAACCGTGATTTCAAGCGGTAGGGTTCAAAATTATTCAGTATTTTAAACTTTTTGAAGCCTAAAGATACTCTTTCTTCAGGTATAAAATTTAAAGAATGCGTAATTTTCTATGAGATTAATAAAAGAATATTTTTGTATATGTTTTCTATAAAATATATTTAAATAAAAGCGTTGAAAATCAATGAGAAAATTGTATGCTATTTAAGTAACCATTTTTTACATAGTATACTTTTTGCGGACGGTCAGAAAGAAGCTTTTTCAAAAGCCGTCATCCTGCTGTGATCGAAATATTTTGAGATTAGGTTTCACGATAATCAATACGAAAACCCTACTTAAGAGATTTGTTTGAATCTAAAACACATTTCAAAATTCCGTTTGACATTTCATGAGATAGGGGATCTACTGTTCGTTTTAGGATTGGGATTTAAGGCCAATGTAATGGCTAGGAATTAGTTTAGGGGTTATGGCTAAGGTTTTTGGAATGCGGTTAAGAACTAACATTTCGGTTATGATTTAGGATTATGAGATAAAATTTTATGGTTAGGGCTTACAGCTTAAATTAAAAATAAGGTTTCGATTAGTTATTAGTGTTAGTATTTAGGATTCGCAGTCCGTTTGCAGTCTACCTACACATCGCATCTTTATTCGCACGCTCTTAGTTTTAGGTATTTTTGAGTATTTAACCAACATTATGGTTTTGTTTACTGCTTTTTTTATATTTTTGTTCTGGAATCATTGGTTTGTCATCACTTTTTCCCCATCCGTAAAACCCTTTCCTACCATCAGTCCCGTATTCTGGTCAGCTTTTCATTAATTCTAACCTCACTGTCATCTTTGTGTCGTTATTTTATACATCTGTTTCACAAACGGGAATTACACCATGCTTTCACGTGTTTTGAATAACTAACTGGTGGCTCACTCTTTGCGCCGATGGGCTGACTGAGTCCTTTCTCTTCTTTTCTATAACAGCACTGGAGTCTTCGCCTCCACCCAAATTCTCAACCGAATGCTTTTACTTTACTGCCTGGGCCCTGAACTGTGGCTTCATGTCCAGTATTCGCAAGCATAGACGTCGCCTTAAGGCCAAGGCAGATCTGGAGCGCAGCATCGCCCAACTCCAGGAATTTCTCAATCAGGCTCGCGGCGTCACATCCTTGCCGCCAGGTGCGTTTGTCTCTTCTCAACTTTCAGTACCCTTCACGGTTCCCGTCAGTTGTGTACAGGCCCGCGCCTTTCAGTTTCTACTTACGGCGTCGTGACGTGATTGGTGCCTCTATATGTGCAATTGTATATGCAGACTTTTGGCGAGGTCGTACGGTGTCGCGTCGGTCTCGTCCGCAGTGCTGAGGTTAAATTGCTAGGGTTTAATGCCGTTTGTTTTACTTCAGCTCACTAAACACCCTGCAGTAAGAATAGCCTTCCCTACATCTGTACCTGGATCCAGACCCCCTCTACTTTGTGAAGCCGCAGATTTTCCATTTTTTACTCCTGCATTCGGGGCGTACTGATACACCTAGTCCAGCTAACGTATGCTTAGCTTGCCGTTTACTTCTTGTTGCTTTGACTTTCTACCAAGAAATACTGTTATAGATGTAGCGCTGTTGATTTCCGGCTTGGTGCTCCTTCATTATGAAAAGTTAAAAACAGAGACTGAGCGCGTTATGCCTATCAACTGGGCCCTGCAGAACAGTCATTACCCTGTGCCTTCTCCCCTTGTGGTTCCTAATGAAATATAACAGGGTATCTACACATCACTCTCTTACCCAAACGCATGTGCTATTGATTTATTCAAATATAGGTCTCTTAGTGGATTTAAATAATTCGTTTAATAAAATCGTGAAAAACGGCGGTTTCAGTGGGATTCGAACTCAAGAGCGAGGATTGAGTACAACCAACGTGCTAACTACCGGAGCTACGAGGTCCCCACTGAGAGCTGTGAGTTCAATCACGCAGGTCGCAGTAGGCCCTGTGATTAAACTGTTGGCGCTGGTAGGGCCCTCAAAGCTCAGTTGGTTAGAGTTTTGGCAGTGCACAAGTCCTGTCCCTGCTCTCGTGGGTTCGAGTCCCACTGAGGCCGTCGATTTTTCACAATTATGTGAAGTTAATTATCCAACTTGTTTTGCATTCCACCTTACTCGTTAGGGGGAAAACGGCAGTAAATGTAACTCCCATGAGCGTCACCTGTTTTAACTAGTGTGTAACATCTAGGAGGGAAAGAGCTTAGACCAATTGCATTTCTTATGATTCCAACCTACTGGCTACCTCGTGGTTTTTAAGCCTTAGGGGCTTAAAGTCATATCTGTGCATTGTCGACAAACAGCCGTACTATAAGTGAACATTGAGGCGCACACACACCTCCAAGTAGAAGCCCCCTCTCCACACTGTGCTCGGGAAAATATCGGAGGTGGCCGCCTAGCCAGTTACCATCTCAGAACACTTATGTGCGATTGGCATTTTGAAGCGGTCGTCAAATCGAGCGTGAGTGAAGAAGGTGCGCCTGATGTTGAGCAGAATTATCGTGCTCACGTGCTGCGTAGTTCGGACGTATAGTTGGGTAGTCAGTGAGCTACCATACTTCATTCCACGCATACGATGCCTTTGGTTGATTCCAACAGCCCTAGAGGAACCTTCGATTCAGCTATGAGTCAACGTGCCTAAAACAGTTCGCAGTTCAAGACAGAGGAATTGCTCGTCGTCTTGTCGGATTAACAAATTTCCCAAGGCTGGAAACATGACTTAAGACGGTTACTGGTCCATCAAATATGTCAGTAGCAGCTTATCTCCTGACCTTAGAGAACTGCGGAAGCTCGTATACCGAAGGTGATATAGCGATTGGGAAAATTAATCAAACCCTGTTTAGAGTGTTGGCCTTCTGAGTAGCAGGTCGCGGGTTTGAGTGGGGCACTACCTGGGGTCGAGCATGACTGGCTGATGATGGCTAATGAGCCAAAATTTGCCATTCCAGGCTGCCTTGTGTTTGTCAGCATTGTTAATCTGCCTTTACTACTACTTACCACTAGGCGGCTGCTTGCGGGGCTTGAGAGTGAGCCTCACAAGCAGGACGTGACGAGTGAGTTCCTTTAGTGATCGGTGAGCGTTCATCCCCTTGTTTCTTTGCCTTGATTTATTAGGTACACTCAGACCATTCATTCCAAACGGGGATCTACGTCTAGTCGCTTTCTTTGTTCAGTAGGTCTCCGGTCTTTTGTCACTACTGAACATATTAAGAACTGCATCTATTATCAGTTTTGATCAATAGGGTTATTCCCGTGTTTGTCAGATCTCTCCATTTCCTTTCTCACAATTGAATATCTACTGCGTTGAGTCCGATTCAGCAAGCTTGCGGACAGCCAAATAGGCCTTTATGTACCATACCTTTTTGGACAGAAGCCGATTATTGTGTATCTTGATGTTCTAGTTAATTATTCAGCATTGTATTTTTTGGTTGAGGAACATGATCTAAACAAAGAATACTTGGGCTTCGATTGGTTACTCTAGTAATGAGCGTTGCCGAACGTAAAAAAGTTAGGTAGATCCTGTCAGTATTGCCCGCATGCTTGTGGGCTTGAAAAAGTTTTTGGCATCCAGCGTATTAATATAGTTTACCTACCAATCGATCGTATATGTTCAGCTACGTTGCTAACGTCAAAGGCTATTAAAATCTTGTTTTTGGTGGCATATTCCTTCCTCTAGTTGCGGCGATGGAGTTGCATATGGCGGCACCGGCGTACATCTTTCAGTACAAGTGTTGAATAATGGCAGTGCGTAGGACTTTTGCTTAGTTTCGGTGACACTTTTTGGACTCTCACTCCTCTCCTAGACGGCGCTGTGCGATAGAATTGAACGTAAACTCCACTTTTTAGCTCAGCCCGCAGCCTTTAACCGTCTCTTTTCTCGCGCAAAAAGAACGCTTTTGAGTTTCTGTTTTATTCCTTTCTTTCTCTTTTGCCCTGTTAATTTTTGCGCTAATCCTTCCCTCACCACTCCGCTGGCTGTGCAGACCACGTCGCCAAAACTGAACGTCTTCTTGAGCGTACCAAGTTGGAATTGGCCTGTCAGAAACGAGCCCTCTTCTGTAGCGAGACGGTCCTCATGCACAAAAGCCTGCTGCAGGCAATGTCCGTCTACTACAGCTCTCTGGCACAGTTCATCATGCGAGTGGCCGAAGCCGATACGTAAGTTGAGAACCTTCCATCCCTCATCTTCCGCATTCCTTTTCTTTGAGTGTCACCGGGTGATTTTTTGTGATGCTCTTAAAAGTTCTACGATGCTCCAATAATCGTTGTTTGGAGAGTCATCAGCTGACTGAACGCTTGTCAATGAACTTGGACTCAGTGGCTGCCCTGACATAAGCTTCCTTGAACGCTCGCTATAGCACGACTGAGGAACGTGCTGGTTCTTCTTATTTACCGTCGCCCATCACTCAAGACGGTTACTTGCGTGTAGTTGCTGTGCTCAGTGGGATGCAAGTGGTGGTCTGACTGAATTGCTCACCTTGTGCTGTCAGTCATTTACGGTGACCGTCAGTCCGTTTAAACAACATCCTCTCCACCCCACAACTGGTAGCTTGGAAGCCATTTCAACTACATAGTTTGAGGTTTAATGTCACGTGGCATTCCTTTCATGAAGAGAGTTTAAAGGGAAAAAAATTAGTTCAGATGTGAAACGAGAGCTCCGATTCTCCTTCATTGATTGATTAAAATTTAACCATTGGTGGGCGCGTGAAGTTATGTGAATTTAGAGATTTATGGAGCCCTTTCTTTCAGTTGCGTTCTGACCTTCGCGTAGTATTCAAAGGTATTTAAAATATAGTGTAGCGTCGGAGGATGTCGAGGATAGCACACACTGTGGAGTATATCACTAGGACCAGCTTTAGCCGTAAAACATCGGCAGAATCGTTAAGCAATTCATCAGGCACAAATTTATAGATAGAAGGAGATAATAAGTTTATAACATAAGGGATTTATGCTAACAGTAACAAATTTTAGACAATAAAGTAAAAGTATAAAGATACAATCGAATACTGGGACCTGTACAATCGATCCGTTTGGAGTGGGAGGTGGTCACGAATGAACAGTTAGATACCGGTTGGGAGTGCAGCGCTCTTGGCAAATGCGGGTGAGGGTCGTGGAGATGCTGACGGTCAGGGACTTTCGAGACGGTACGACGGCGGTAATGAGGGGAGATGTCAGCGGTAGGGAGAGAAGGAACACCGGCCATCTTCATAGACCATCGATCACACCCTTCCCATCCGGGATCCGCGCGAAAAGTGTTAGTCTAGTTAACCAATTCTATCGGAACTGTGGTCCGTTACAATAGTTCGATCATCGGACGCGACGCCTCGCGTCACTGTTCGGAGGGCACAGAATGGACCTATGCGCAAATCGGTCTTTTTGAATAGCAGACTTGCGCGGAGCTTAACTCTCTCTCTCTCTCTCTCGTTCTCTCTCCCTCTCTCTCTCTCTCTCTCTCTCATCCCTCGCCTATCATTTTCTCACGATAAGTAAGGTCAAGACGACTGGGAGAGGGTGTAGGCAGGGAAGAAGACAAAGTTAGACCACTCCTGGTTCCTAACTCCACGAACCGAGCTTGAAATTAAATGGGTGATTTAGGGACATCAAATACCACCTAAGGAACGATACTACACTATGAAGGAGCAATTTTGCTCTCCGTCGTTCTAAATGAGTGCTGAGCTAACCTTTCAAGTAGTAGACAGACAAAGCCATAACTTTGAGTACTTCAACTTAATTCTAAGCGAGTGAAATTTATTGTTGTAAAGACGCCGTTCAGTTGCCATGACAAGGAGTACCTAAGTATCGACCCCACTGGCATACACCAAGGGTCTGCCCAAGCTTATCAGTCAGGCGTAGTTTCTGATGTGTGCTGTGAACCTCGGTACCAAATGCGTTCAGGGCACAGTCATGGCCTCATGCAGGATTATTACAGTCCGACTAACGCAAATATGAGCCAGTGTAACCCCTTTGCACACCTAACCGACATGACGTTGTTTTATTAATCAGTGACTGTTATTGGACGTGGTGTGAGCCCTTAGTTGCCGTCCCTTAACCCTTAACCCATCTAAATTGGCTTTTCTATTGTAAGGAATGTTTGTGTACACAGAAGAGGTGTGCTGTGTGAACATTTTTTATATGATTTTCTTGTGTTTCAGGACTTAACTCTTCGTCTTCGTTTTTATCTACACGAGATCAGCTCTCATATGGGAAATTAACCACATTAAAACCTGCTAAACCTCGGTTCAGCTACGTTTTCGCATAATCTCATTTTCCTCTTCAAGTATCTGTGTAAAGGAGCATTGGACCACGCTAACCATCTCACCATTAATCTACTCGATCATTTGACCAATAGTGTCAGGCCTTATACGGACACCTCCTTTTTTTGGCAAAGACAAGGGAGGCTGTAATGGCTACTTCTGGCTTATCAGCCGTTGTCAGCCAGTCATACCCAACCCCAGGTGTTGTACCGCCCGAGGATTGAACCCGCGATCCGTTGATCAGAAGTCCAACGCTCTAACTTTTGAGCCACAGTCTCGCTTTCTTACCTGTTTAGATCGGGAATATTGACTTGCATTCGTGGATAAACGCTCACCGATCGCTAACAGAACTCACTCGTTCCGTTCATCTGCCTGTTTTCATACTTACCACTGTGCGGTTGCTGGCGTGGCTCGAGAGTGAGCCTTAAGGAAGGACGGAACGAGTGAGTTCCGTTAGCGATCGGTGAGCGTTTATCAACGAATGCACTGGTTGTTTTCTCTACCAGCGTGCTTCGACTGGCGAACGATAACCATTGAACATAACTTTTTGAGGGCTAGTCCTATTGGTAAGGATACGGTATGTAGTCGGAGTGGGTTTAATATGCAAGACTCACTATTACCTTCATTTATGTAGGCGTTTCTCAGTAAATTTCTTCCTCTTGTTAGGATTACGGGTGGTGTTAAAGTTGAGATTACGTTTAGGTTAGGGTGTATAATCCCTATTACCACCATTCTTTCATGACACATTTCATGGGTTATCTGTTGCTTACCCCTGCTTAATGCCACATCCTTGCCATCGTATTTTCTTTGAAATTATAATCATTTTGTCAGTGGTACTTTTTCTCAGTCTTCCAATCGGGTTCCGATATATTCGAAAGAACTCCTAGTGCTGTAACTTCGAAGAACACCTGCGTCTTGACGCTATTATTTTTGCCAAAATGGTGCTTTTTTCAGTCCCCTTGGGCCTTTTACCCGTAAATAATCTCTGTTTTCCTTTTCAGCGTTACTTGTGTGTCGAGATCGGAATTCACTCCAAAGCAGTTCGCCTTCCTGCCTGAATTCTTTGTGGATGACATCGCAGACTTTCTGCTCTTTGTTGCGAGGTACTTGCGTTTTGACTAAGTCTTTTTTCCCCCTTCTTTTCATCGAAAAAGTAAATTTTTTGGTCGTATTATGCATCAGTGAACTCTAACTGTATCTTACTGGATTATCAGATACCACCTTATTACCTCTTCTTCAAGGACTGCGCCAGCACATCTCCGCAACTCATCTTTCCATGTGTTATCCCTACCGAATCATACTGTTCTGCTTGTCACTCTTCGGTCATGAACTATGTCTCGGTAGATAAACCATAGAAATTCTCTAGGCAAGGATCAAATTCGTAAGTCAACGGAGAAAATAGGGCACTGGGACTCCTCAGAAACGGAAAGGGTGATAATATTCGTTTTATCAGTAGGGCAGATGAGCGAGGCAATTGACTGAGTCTGTGGAAGGCATTTGGAATACTCGCATTATGGGCATAATTTTGTTTTATTATTATAGTGAAGTGCTTAACCATACACACAATATGAAATATGCAAATTAGGGGCGTATAAACCGGTGAAAAATAGGAAATTCCAGGTTATTATTTAACGAAATTTGGATTGGGTAACATGGTATGCGACAGGCAAACTTAGCCCGAACGCTAACCTTTAAACCTAACCCTAGCTCTTTACCTAACGCTATTCTTTAACGCTTAACCTATCCCTTAAACATTTTATGAACCTGTCAGAAACTTAACCTGTGCGCCTGCTGGTGGGACTCGAGAGCTAGCCCTAAGGCAGAACTAAACGAGTGAACTCCGTAGGCGATCGGTGAGCGTTCATCACCCAATGTTGTGCATCACAGTTTGCGGAAAATCGACCAACATTCTAAGAAGTATTTTCATTCACTATCAGTCGTTTGGCGGTAATGTATCCCCTTTTTTCCTTTTTTCAAGTTCTTTGCTGACTCCCTGTCTGGTAGAGGCGGGCACTCTCTCGTCTTTCGTCAATTTCATCCTTTTCGCAAGTTGCCACGCCCACTTCATCCGCAACCCTTATCTGGTCGCCAAGTGTGTCGAGGTTCGTGTATCACTTTTCTCTTCGTCTTCATTACCATCTTTTACCTTCCATCTCGCTCAATGATTGGCCTTATTCACTTGCATGTTTTCAGTCCATCATGTCGCCTTCACAAGACATGTTGGATTTCATGCATCTACTTTTTTCAATAACTCGTAACCATTCGGTATTCACCGAACTCGGGTGGGCGTTTACGAATCCGATTTACGTATCCGATTTTCAGTTTTCTTTCTGTATATGTGCCGTTTTTTACTTTTAGGATGAACCCGTGAAGATTCTCTGTAGTGGAAAAACTTTGGAATGATCAATTTAAAAATATATTTGGTTTTTCGCAGAAAGCGATTTTTTAATCAGATTTTTTAATTTATTTGTAGGTAATTGGAGCTTAGGAGCTGATAATTTAGCAATTTACTTCCGAGCCAATACCTAAACAGTAGATTTCTGGTTTTCCGTCGGACAGTCTTCCATCCGTCTGTGTGAATCAAACTTGCAACACTCTCAGTACCTCCGTTTTGGGCAATTTTCGATTGGTTTGCAATATTTTTTTCAATCTAGTCATATTTTGCGGAACGAAGGTGCTATTATCCATGTTAATACAGATTAAGTCTTCTTCGGTTTGCAGGTAGGGGGATTTTCGGCTTTGAAAACCGTCTCTTAATACCTGTTTATTTTTGAGCAAAACTCGCATTCTCACATCTTCCTAAGCTTTTTATGTTCGTGCCATATCTTCTCTGAAAGAAATTACCTTACGATTATATTTGAGATATGTAGGCTTTCTGTCAGTCCATTAATCAGCAAGACATATTGTATAACTTTGTCTATTGCCTTAACTTGTTTCGCCTTCTCCCCCGCCCTCTTATTCTTGATAGGTCCTCTCGTACTGGTGCCACCCGGGCAGCCTGGGTCCAGGAAATACCCTGAGGGGAGTCCTGGAGACTCTTGCCAATTCGAGACTAGTTAGTGCCCTGATCCGTTTCTACATCGACATTGAATCAACTGGTGCCTCAAATGAGTTCTATGACAAGTTCTCTATTCGCTTCAATATCTCTGTCATCTTCATCACCCTGTGGGATGTAGGCTTTTTTAAGCCGCACTTCCTGCGGGAGGCCAAGTGAGTGTCTGCCGTTCTCTTCCCTTCATCTCTACAAGCCCTAAACCAATTTGATAATGTGGACAGCCTGCCTCCCTACAGAAAATCCAATGCACTGACCTAGTTTTTTAAACTAACCAAGGTACCTTGAAAACGAGGCAATTACCAAGGTGGCGGGCTGCTCCCAACTTACAGGTTTTCGAGGATTTTAGTACATTTGATCTCACTAGCTGAACTTTTCCACCCCTTCCTCTGTCGAAACATCTGCCTGGACTTTCCGTGCCCATGCCCCGACCCCATGACCCCTTTTTACTGGTCGTGTATGCCCTTGCGACATCTGTACCAGTGTCTGTCATAAGCTGATTGCGTAGATGTGTGTGCGACCAACAGTGTGCACCTACTTTGTCCGCCTTTTATAGAGGCGCGTGACATCCGGTGCGAGGGTCTCGTCTCCAACTATACGTTAGTTACGTCACGTAAGGCATTTGCTGTCTATGACGCTCATTTTCGTACATACTAAAGTCGCCTACGAGAGCTGTAAAAGATTGCCTTCACCCTACAGCCGCCGATCTCTTGGCGCCGTTACCTAGACACGCTGGTTATCGTCAAGAGGAATATGCTGCAGAATTTCCATGATCACCTCAACTCGATCTTCCCAGACATACCGTTCACGAGGGAAGCAAAAAAGAGCAACAGTTGCCCTTCCCTGATGTTCTCATCGGGTGAAATTGAAACAAATGTCTACATGAAGGTGATGAACACCACGCAGCTTGTCAATTGTCACAGCAACCATCCGGTTACCCACAAACGGAGTTGTGTGAGAACACTGTTCAAACGCCTCCAGCAATCCGGAAGAAAAGCATGCGAGACCTGTTATCTCTGTGACCAGTTTATGCGGAATGGCTATCCGAAGGCGTTCGTAAGTCGATACTTACGTGTTTGCCCCTCGGAGGACCCAACCAGAACCTGCCCCTCCGTTATAGCATGCGCTGCCATACATCAAGGACGTGTCAGAGGCGACCGAGGGCATTGCTGTTGGCCTAGGTGTCGGAATTGCGCACCTGCCCAATGCTACCATGCGCAACAGGGTCATGAAAATCAAGGACCGCTCAACTCTTAGTGAACCGTTGGGGGTAATGTATCGCATCCCGTGTATAAACTGTACTAGTAACTACACGGGACACACTGGACATATACTTGAATCGCGCATACACAAAAGCAAGCTGGTTGTGAGACAGGGTGGCCGATTATCACAAGTGGCTGCCCACATCTATCAAACAGTTCACGAAGATAATCGACCACGCCAGAAGAGCCTTTTTATTGACATATAGTCTCCTAAATTTCAGGCTAGTGCGTTCGAACGAGTGACCTTCCTTCGGTAGGGCACGTTCGAAACCCCAAATGCACTGCACTAATTCTGTGTGGGGCCTTTATCGCCGTAAAATCATTTGGTGTGAAGATTCACGCTGCGTCAACCATTGTGCCTGATCTCATTAACAGTTGGCCGACACGTTTGGGCAGGCTACCAATAGATAGCAGAGGCGAGGGGTATATAGAGGGAGGACCGATATTGAGCTAGGCCTCTTCATGGTAGTGGAGCATCGTATTCACTAAAATAAATGGCAGTCGCCTGAAAGTAATACGACTCGTTCGAAGTCATGGCTTTGGATGGCTACAACTTGTCAGTTAGCTTGGCCCTCCTGTAGAACGAGGGTCAGACTGTAATTGTTCTCTCGTAACTTAGTATCTTTCCTTCTGTGGTATCTGAGGCTTCCATCCTATCCTTTGTTTTTGTGAGGTTAGGGACCAGGCAGTAATTAACGACATACTTAAAATTGTCTTCCGCTGTGCCCACACCCATTCCCAGTCGCCTTGGATTTTTGTTGTCATGAGAACTTGGTGCGTGAGGGAATATGGGGTGGTGCAAATGCCACGAAATTCAGCTATTGTAAAGAAACTAATTGGATCATAGGGCAGCTTGGCGCCTTCGGGACAGTGGTTGAACGCGTTGCTTTAGACAGGGAAAATATACGCCTGTATTCTGTCTCTCATCTGCCTGAAACGTGCGAAGGGTCTTATCGTATTTCAAGTCTTTAGACTACCGATACTACCTTTTCTTGCGACCTATGCTAGTTATGTTCTCTTTTGTACTTTCCCGCATCCATCCTTAAACATGTGGTACCTTTTTCTTGGATGGTAGTGAGGATCCGGCCATCTTTACAAAGTTTATCAACCGCATGATCAATGATATGTCCTTCCTTCTTGAAGAGGCCCTTGATGGCCTTAAGAAGGTTCGCGAACTCCAGGAACTGCGCAATGATGCTGGTCGATGGAGTAAGTTATCACGGCAACAACAGCTCAACAACACTGCCGAATTGGGCACTCACGAGCGTCAGGTAGGTCCTCCATTCCCGCTCCCGAATGTATCTGGTTGCAGGACATTGTTCAGCGCGTTTGAACAGGTCCCATCTGGGTAATATATGCTCTTGAGTGCTTTTACTTCCTGCTGACTTTGACGGCAGACCTTACTGTCAACAGTCGCCCCTGCTGGGTCACTATTCCCTGTTTACTTGATTTAATTATCTAAGCTCTGGATAGGTTGTCATTTTTTTCCTTTTGCTCAAACTAATTACTAGCCTCCCTCTCCCTACAGAGAGTTCTTGATTTTGTTTGTTAAACGAACTAAGAAGCTGAACATCCGACCATGTTGACTATGTTCTTCGCATTGAGGTCTGGTGTGTGTGTGTGTGTGTGAAGTGGGCGACTAGCGCCTTGTGCAACATGTATATATGGCGATTTTATGTCAGGTCATGACGCAGAATCCTACCTCTAGTCTGGCTAATCGGCTGCTATTTTTCCATGATAGGCATGGGAATACGGTATTGTTAGTGCTACGCAAGTCGCCCTCGGTCTGATCTAGTTCACGGCGTAGCCCCCACCTCCTCTCCATGATATTGATTTTCGTACTGTGTCGAGCGGTTAGTCCTTCGTCAGCTGGCAGAGAAACGACACTTAATGTACAATATCACGGTCTTCCTATTTCTTGGTATACTAGGACCAAATGATGACAAGAACGGTTCCAAACAGCGGGCATTGTATGGTCCATTACAGCTCGCAGGATTAATGGTGTGAGAGCGTCCCACGATCGAGTTTACTAGTTTAAGCGCTATTGTGCGAAATCAATTAAATTTTATTTATTTTTTACATCGTGCCTCCTTAATCCGTATATTTATATACCAGAACGCTCCTGAGGTCAATAGGCTATTCGTTATCGTGAGCTTCTTTCTAAACATGGTCTCTTTATCTCTGCACTTGACTTCAACCTCCTTTTTGCAGCCTTGCTCTTTTAAACTCTGCATGTCTACCGATAATGCTCCCCTTTGTCCACTCGGCTTATGACCTTTGTTACGTAATGCTCTTTTTGTTCCATTCTCTGTAGGTCCGATCCTACCTCACTCTGGCCAACCAGACCGTAAAATTGCTCTTTCACCTCACTATGGAAATCAAGGAGCCCTTTTTGCGACCGGAGATAATTGGCAAGTTGGCCGCAATGCTGGACTACAATATGGTGCAGTTATGTGGTCCGCAATGCAGCAGGTAGTCCCTTAGTCCCTTTTCGGTTCATATATCTCCCTTTCTAGATCAAATTATATGCCTGTTTATCCTTCTTCCCACCACCGCTACCACTCCGGAATTCTCGACTTGAACATCTGCCCTCAAGGCGTAATTTCCTCAAGCGCACTCCTAAGGAATGTGCATTGCACAGGCGTAGAGAAAATCTTATGTTTCGGTGTCGATCTTTTCAGAGAAAGGTCATCCTAAGTGACTGGAACTGTCCTTACCGGAGGGTTAGTGTTCTATACGCACCAGCCTTGGGTGAGAGGGAGTTTAAGGATTTCTATTGTGAATTCAAGAGCTAGAGAGAGGGAGTAGGACTTCTTTCGCATATGCTTTCTGCACATCCCAATTGACCGCAGTGTAACTTGTCTCAGCAGTAGATCAGTCTCGAATTGGATGACCTCAATGGGACAAGATAGATATGTTCCCGAGATCTAGTCACCGAGTGCAATCCGCATTGTCGTTACACTGGAATGCCGTTCAATGATTGTCCTTTCTGCCTGCAGGACAGCATACGGAGCGAGTCTGTTTCGCCGTGGCTTTTCGGTCCAGAGTCCTCTGGGGAGGTCACATAGTAGATCACATCGGGATGGCATGACGAGCTGGATTATGCCCGGCAAGCCAAAAGTGTTGGCTGGTGCTGATGATAACGCCGTTGGAGTCGAGCCACGCGATCAGTTGTCGAATGGTTGATCTAGTACTCGGAAGAGACAGGACTCGCCGCCAGTAGGTCATCAGTGTCAGGATGGAGGCATTTCAGAATGCCATCGATAAACCGTTGGAAAGTTTGAAAGGCGTGCTGAGTGAACTTGGCTGAGCTAAAAGGAATGGTGACAACCCTTTTGGCTTCGATTTATATTTTTGTAGGCCCTAAGCAGGTCATTTTTTGAGTGCACCTGATTGCCTTACCGTGAGAGCTTGAAGTCTTAAATTTGCAGAACCAGGCTACCAACCGGTAATGGTCACTGAGCTCAAGTTTCACTGGTCACCGCACGGTCACCGCTCGTTTAAAAATGAAAGGGGTGACATCCAGCAGCTGTCGGGTTGTCGTATGCCGGGTGCAGGTATGTGCTCGAATTCCGCATCGGTAATCATATATCAGTCAGGAGCAATTCCACATGGCCAACAGGATTTGGAGGACCCCTCGATGGACATGTTCTGCAGAATTATATTAAATAATTACTTCTCGGAATTTGGGATCGTACCTTTGAAGGAACTGCTTGCAAAGGGAGTGGTACGAAAATTCATAAACCGTCTTAGGGTAACGGGGGTGAAGGACGGATTCACTTCAGACAGACTGTGCTCATGCCTGATCTAGCCGGCCTCGAAGATATCATGGGCTTTACCTCCCTTCTGGCAACGAGCCTCCACTATTGAGGTTGACAGCTTAACCCATCCTCTTCACCAGCAACGGAGACCGAATACCGGATTTCTAAGCACCACCTCCATATCTTGATGAACTGGTTCGAGCCAGGTTTTAAGTTGACTTCATTTTTGACGCCTCCAAGTTGGCAATGGTGCCTGATTGGGAGCAACAACGCAGAGTTAGTAAGACGGGTGACGAATAAAGTTCCCAAACCGGACTTAGCCGTTTCCCCAAGTCCGTGAGTGACGCTTTGGAAGCGCATGACTGCTGACGCCATCATGTTACTGCTGGTCTGAATAGCCGGTGATACCAGCATAAGTCACTCGAAAACCGTTTGCGGCGCGTCCGGGAACCTGAGAAGATCTGCTGCCGCTGTCTTGGTTGTCGTTTGCCTCCCCAGTAGTAACTGCGTTCACTTCAGCTGACAAATTCATAGATAACTGCTGCGGTCGAACTTTGGCCGAGTACGGCTAATGATGCGAGTCTCAGTGCCATGATCTTGTCGGCAAGCGCTGCCAGTTCCTTAAGGCTTTCTTATGAAACTACCAGGACCGTCTGCAAGAAAATTTGATGAAAAATTGATTTGACGAACTTTCGTTCTCCGAAACGTTGCTACATCTGTCTCAACATCTGTGCTGGTTTTGGACCACCAAATTCCCCTGTGGTGAGGAGTTCGCGCTGTATAAGTCTGTTAAATAGTCATTGGGTCGTGTTTGAGGGGCCTGGATGAGGTCGCTCAGTTCCTCGGTACATTCGTCAGGCAGACTGTGCTGAAAATGTTTGGCATAGTGTCTTCACGAGTGATGTTGCATGCAGCAGCTTCTGCGGCAAAATGGGCCATCCGAAACCTCACATTCCGAGGCCAAAAATTTAGAAGTTTGGCAGAGACGTGGGGTGCTGATTTCTCATTGTGTGACAGCAAGCTGGAGATAAGCGTAGAAATTCTTGCTGGGGATTTTCAACTGTTACGTGACATCCACTTTCTCTTCGCAACCTTCTGAATGAGAAAACTGGTCTCCACGCCTATAAACTAAATGTTCCTCTCCTGTAAGGTCTTTCTTATGGTGAATCTAGGCACGTGCGAGTCCGTATTCATCCCATCTCCGCATTTCCACTGTAAAATACCTTTGATTCCACGCACATATACTGTCCTTAGAGAATCTGGAAAACTAGCTGTTGCCGATGAAAACCTTCTTGTCAGAGATAGTAACATGAATTCTGCACTCCTCTCCTCGAAGAAAAAATTAGTCCGCCTTACTGGCTTGTGGTTTGATCGCTTCCGGTTTCTCTAAAGCGGCTTAAATCACGACTTGCTTATTTCTTTTAAACTATCTTCCCGTGCTGTTGTGGACCACACCCTCTTCCACCTGCTTTATAAATCTGTCTCTTTCATTGTTCTGCTCAGCCTTAAGGTACGTGATCCCGAGAGTTACGGTTGGGCGCCTAAGCGTCTGTTGGCCCACATTACGGCCATATACGTGCATCTAGACACCCCCGATGACCGCTTTGCCATGTCCATTGCGGAGGACGAGCGAAGCTACTCTCCCCAACTTTTTACCAAGGCTCACCACCTGATGACGCGTCATGGAATTCAGACTCCCGACTATTTGGCCAGCTTCTCCTCCCTCACTGAAAAGGTCAGACTCCGTTAGCACCCAATCATAGTCAAATAACACGTATAAGTGTAGAGTGAAAAGTGGATGTACAGGGGAGAGGTACACCTAAAGTCTTTAGTTTTCTTTCTGCTTTTTCACCTACGTTTGTATTCTAAATTCCGAAGGACTCAGAACCAAGCCCTCAGCTGCAAGCTATGACTAACCGATTATCAGTGTTGTTATCAGGCTTTTTCTTTTCTTTTGGCTTCCTCTACTGTCCCATTATGTTTTTAGAATATCGCTCGCCCATCAGAATTGAGATCTTTTGGACAACAGTGAGGTCACGTTGTTGCCTTTAACTTAGAGTTGAGACCGGACGACTGAAGCATGTCTTTGAGGGCTGTTAGAAAACGGCAAATGTTTTTATTTGAGGTACTCTAGCTGTATGCTGACTCTTTTCACTCAGAATCACTACTTATGGGCCCCAAGGCGTTTTCCGAAACTCTTCCGCCTCCTTTAGGTGGTTGACCAAATATCAAAGGGCCCTGGCAATATCTGTCAATTGCAGAAGCCTGTCGGTGTGCAGTCTACGTCAGACAAGATTGCGAAGATTTGGGCCGGGCTTTGTGGGTTAGCAAAAATTTGCCAAATATTAGAGATGCACCGGACTCCATGCAACAACTTTGTCCGGGTTGCAGTCCTTATGAGTAGGTCTAATTTCGGCCGATGAAACTCGATCTCAAATTTTCAAGCAGTTACGTCAGTTGAAACAAGGGTTTAAGCGCTGACTACTACTACTACTACTGCCCTTCCAGGTGACTTCAGGGTAGTTGCTTACAAAGAAATGGACCCCTGGGCAGCTGCCGAGAGCACCCAATTATAACAAGAATGATTTCACAAAATGATGCTGCTGCTCAAGCAGCTATTCAGGACCTCAGAATTTCCGCAGTATTCTGTATTACTCTGCGCAGGATCGACGGATGACTTGAGGATGCACTGAAAAGAAGTGCTGAGTGAACGCACCGGCGGCGAAACAAATACTGCCGGACCACCTATGATACCGGTACTCTTGAGGCATCCATGGCCGTCAAACAAAAATGGCTTGCTGAAGTAGTCTACCTGTAAATAGCAAGAATTTGAAGCTGTGATGGACGAGACGTCATTAATGGCATGTTCCTACCTCCATCACATTACTTTCCTGACTACCAATCCGTGCTGTATCATCCCAGTGCACTTTTAATGCCTTAGCAGTATTGCCCAACCGCCTAGCAAACAGTTGTACTCCTAGCCCATAGGAGCAAGTGCACCCTGATCCGCTGGCCGCTTTCCACCAAGCGACGCCTGCGACAGTTTGCAGAACTCCGAAGTAGCAAACAGAGCGTGCCGACTTGCTTGATTCTAGTGCCTTAACCTGGGATAAACTGCTTAGTCCGTTCAGTATAAAAGTTGCGCACCCTGCTCGCCACCTTCAATTACATCGCCACACTTTCTGCTCCAATTCGGATTCTGCATTTGTCCTACATGAGCGACTCCTCTACGTGCAATTATGGTTTTCTTCCCCTTCTCTGTCCTGGTTCGTACATCGGTGTTGCTTTGCAATCCTAAGGTAATCCACCTTTCGATTGCTGGAAGTGTGTTAACGAGTTACCGTACCAAATAGGGCTCGCATAGGCCGTACGTTATTGTGATGTGTCGCCTGTCGTATGTATCGCTTTCATGTATACACCTAGAGTTTAGTCACAGCCGAGCGTTAAATTCGCCTCCACCTTACTCTGAACTGGGTGATCGAACTCTCATTAGTCTGTGCGCATAATAGGCTAAAAGAAACACAGCTTTACCGTCCTTTTACGACTAGTAGCCATCTTGCATCCCCTCACGTCTGAAATTAACTTGATCAGCCCTTTGATTTCTTCGTTCTTACCTTTTTTTTTTTCTCACTTTGATACTAATCGTAGTCATTTTAGATGTATCTCCGGTCATTAGTTATTGCCGGTTTTAGGTGACCGCTAGAAGGCTTCTACATTTCAGTTTAGTAGTCTGAGCAGCGTCTGCAGTATGGCCCACATTAATAGGAGCCTACATGGTTTATATGTTTAAGCAATCTCAACTGTAGTACAGGTTGCTCATCAGTAGTTTTATGGGAGCTACTACTTGGGTAGGGATGCCTTTTATGGCCGCCTAAACAGGGCACGGAAATAGGAACCGCCCACAATGCAGGTGGCTTTGCCCCTAATTTCGGGAAGCTTCGGTTTAGGATCAAGGTGAGTGTTAGAGCTAATTTTATGGTTATTTTCAGGGGTATGCTAAGGGTTTACTGAAGGGTTTAAGTTTATGGAGGGGTAGGATTACGATAAAGGTTGACTTTCCGTTGTATTTTAGATCTAGGGTTAAGACACGAGAATATTTACCTGTCCTGACATTTATCGCAAGACCACCTATTTAAGCTGAGCGAGGTGGTTCCTATTCCCGTGTCCTGTGTAGGCGGTCATACAAGGCATCCTAACCCCTACTACTGTCACATGCTGCCTTGGGGCCCCGCAGGCAGCTTCATAGCGCCTGATAGTATAGGCCAAATGATATAAATGACAAAGACAAGGGAAGTTTGGATGGCCAGAAATCATCTATACGACTAACCGCTGTGTAGCTGTTGTCTGGTCTCGATAGCTAGCTCCAAGGCCCAGTGGGAAGAGCGATTCCCGTAACCGATTGAAACCGACATGACCACGAGCCTCTGGCTCAAGGGGTAGTGGTTCGGACTTCTAGTCAGCAGGTCGCGTATTCAATCCTGGAGGGTTCCAATACCTGGGGTATGTATGGCTGGCTGATGCCGACTAATAAACAAGAAATAGCCATTTCAGTTTCCCGTGTCTCTGTCGATAATATCATTTTCAGCCGTTTCCGCGCGCGTGGCGCTGTGGCCGTTGTGTGTTCGCCTAAACGTTGTTTGCGTCCCTTCGGTGATGCTACAGTCTTCTACCCATGAGGGCTCTTGATGCACTTTGCTTTTGTAATATTTGTTTCTTTCTTTGTCAAGCTCTTTTATTTGCGCTTTTGGGGTTTCCTGTGTTTACTCGAAATGCCAATTCAATTGTAGCGCTCAAATTTGATATACTTACTCTACTTCTTTGCAGGTCCTAGCAATGCATGAACGAAAGAATCAGATGGAGCTTGACTATGGCGATGCACCTGCAGAATTCTATGACACGCTGATGAACACTCTTATGAGTGATCCTGTGATGCTTCCGGGCTCCCGATCTGTTGTGGACAGGAGTACCATTATAATGCATCTGCTCAACTCCGATACTGACCCCTTTAATAGGCAGCCATTAACAGAGGCCGATCTGATTCCACGTAAGTCTGTAGTCTCTTTCCGTTCGTTGGGTTCTTTTTTGCTTGGATAGTTTCCGGCTATAGAAAAACTCTTGTATGGCATATAATGGTCGCCTCTGCTCAACCGAATACTTGCGTTTCGCTACCGAAGGGTAAAATTTGTGAACAAAGAGCAACACGAAACCGGCTGGTCGTGCTTATCCACCCTAGAAATAGATGTGTTTAACATTTACGGTTAACACCCAGGTTGCCCCTTATTTACGACGGGTGTCTGACCCGTTATCTGACGTTTTTGCCAAGCCTCGTGTCCAGCTTGACTTTGCCCAGCCAGCCTCGCCTTTACCTACCAAAGTCTGGCGCCTAACTCGGTCTTTGAATGTGCGCAGCTCATTGCGTAGAGTAAAACTGCAGAGCAACAGTTTCTTGGCTAAATTCGCGAATCTGCTCTTACGCACATTAAGGTCAACCATAGGCAACTTTTGACGATTGAACCTGGGTGAGAAAGTATTGTGTAAGTGAGGGCCCTCACTCCTCAACGTGTAGGATGTTGAGGGCCGCCATCGGGGCATCGACGATCACAATCGAGTGCCAGCGAAGAATGGCAGATTCTCGATCTGTTTGGCTTTGCGTTAACCTGTTCGAATGCAGAGAAACAAACGCAGGATCGGTGAACCAAAATAAGAGATACTCTGCATTAGCCGAAGGATATCCTTTCTTCAAGTATACACTTTGAAGAAAACGTTAATTTCTACCAAATGGCTACGAGAAGGGATATTTCGTGCACGTTTTCTATAAAAGCTCTCTGCGTTCATAAGGGCATCAAAAATCAATGAGAACAATCGATACTACTTTAGTAGTCATTTTTTAAAGAGTGCAGTTTTTGCAGGTGGTTGGAAAAATAGCTCGCCCAAAAGTCGCCACTCTGACGTGATCAAATTATCATGTGCCCATGCTGCAAGCGAATTCATATTACAGCCCTACCTGAGTGATTTTTCGAAATGAAAACACATTTCATGAGATAGCATATCTATGCAGTCTAGTTTAAATGTTTATGTGACACGTTGTTGCGTCCATCTTTACACTGAACTAAATTTAACTGGATAATCTCTAGATCCTGATTGCCTGTGTCCGATGGTTATATATGGCACTTTGGCCTCTATTTTAATGGCTTTTAAGAGGTCTCCTAAGAAGTTTTTTTAGGTCAACGGGTACATTTTTGGTTTGTATTTAGCCCGTACCAGAAACGAACGTTCATACGCAGGCCCCAAATGCTGCGGGCTGTTTTTTTTCGCTCACCCTAGACGCCACCTTCAAGGCAAAGATCGAAGTAGTTCTGACTTCTCAAGAAAGACGACTGCTGAGAAGATATTTGTCAGAGCACCTAGGTTAAACATTGGCATTGTAAAGGACAAAATCAAACCGAAACTTTTTCGCAGTATGACTTTGCGAATTCAGAACGCTAGCTTGTAGGCTTCCTTCTACGGTGAGACTAGATTGCGGATTAATTTAACAATTTTTCACTCGAACCTTGGGCCGCAATCTGTTCTTGCTATAAAAGTGGACCTGGGGGTTTAAATCCTAAGACCCAATGCGTGTTTATTCCCTTTTAACTTTTTTTATTCATAACCCTTGAACTCTGAAGGCACTTGGGTGCACGTTACTCTCGGAAACTATACTGAGACTCAGTACTGACAGCCCATCAACAATCGCATCCTATAAATTGTGCGTCACCTGCACGTCTCTACACCCCTCGGCTTTCCTCCCCGTACCAGTATCAACCGAAACATCGATGAAATAAGATTTTTGTTCCAGCAACCGAGAGCGCTTCCACTCAGGACCCAAAAAAATTGACGAAAAGCTTTGACAGGTTAGCGCGTACCCGGACCAGTAGAACCAAGCAAAACACTTCTCGTGTTTGTTTCTTCAACCGAACTGAATTCACGACCAGTTTCATGTTTTAAATAACCTCCTCTCTCCACGTAAATCATCTTCCACCTAGGAGTTTCCTCTGATCGCATGTAAATTGCACTCGAATATTTTCTATTGTAGCTCAACATTGCAATACAAGCACTTCAATATTTGTGATTTCTGACATGTTTTAGGGGGATTGGACTGTATGCAAACTTCTAAAGTGCCGCCATCATATGATTTTTAGTTTCCCCTTTTTCGTAGAAGTGTTTTTGGCAAAGAAAGTGAATCCAATTTGCAGTATCTGCATTCTATTATTGAGAAAAGGGTAATTGGCATCACCAGTAAAAAAAATGTAGCAACCTTTGATAATTTTAATAATTTTACATCAGTTTATAGTCCTTGTCTTACCCGCGTTGAGTTGTTTTCAACCTAGTTATTCCGTGAGCTAATAAGGGTGTCTCCTGTAGTAACTTGAGAAGGAATCGGCTTGTATCTTTGTTTGACTTTCATTTGCAGTGCCAGACCTAAAACAGAGGATAGCGGACTGGAAGAAATCGCGGGAGCAGGAACTGCGTGGCCATCAGGCGACCGAATAATGGCAGCCGTCAAATTCTTTTCTCGCCTTACCCCCGTCCCTTGCCCTTTCACCTGAACCACTTTCGTGAACCTGGGTTGTTGTCAAGTTTGTACGGTTGTGCAGCTTTTCGTTACGTTCCAAAAGTACACGTTTCTTTAAAGTCGTTTTTATTTAAACAAGGTTCTATCTTGCCAGGTTTTTTACTTTTCCGAGATGGGCACTTTTGCTGCAGTATGCGTCACCGATCCTGCGTCTCTTATTTAAAATTGTAAGTTAACATCTGGTGGAGCGCAATCACCAAACGCTGCGTTGTTGGAAAATGGGAAGCGATAGTTGAACTTCCACATTAACCAACAATGTCCTCCTAATTGATCGAAAATGCGTAAAATCGAGTACTAGAAAATAGCTTTTTATTAATCCTCTGAGAAGGTTTAATCTATGATTTAACGTTTCCTATAAGCTAATTGGAAAGTGGATTTCGGTGGTATGTTCACTGATCAGGTTATCTGGCAGGCTTGCGCCTTACTGCTCAATCTACAACCCTCTCGGGCAGTAGCGCCGCGAATAGTAGTGTATGCAGAGGGGAAAGTACCTACGACTTACTCGGGTCCACTAAGAGCCCGACTCTAGCTTCCATTAAAGGGCTCCTAGTTGCGCTAAGCCTCTCCCTATTTCACGAGCGTTCAGGCCCTCCGCGGTCAAGCTACCCTCTCGATTGATTTCATTCTCTTTCCGGCCATTGCACTGAAATCCAGCGTTGAACTTAACCAGATATGTAGTTCAATTAGTGTTCTACCTGAAGTCAATTAAATAAATAAATTGTATATTTAAGGCCCAGAGGGCCCCATCATTACAAACTTAGTACCGTGGTTTAAATAAATAGAAAGTGGATAATTGCTGCACTATGTTAGCATCCATATGAACAGCAGAAATGAGTAATATGGTAAACATATCCGATTCAAAACGATTTGCCATTTTTAAAACAAAAGTCAACAATCTTTGGCATATACGGTGAACTGGAAAAGAAGCAGTAAAAAAAACTCCTACGGTTAAATCAGATGCGGAGTTCGGCGAGCCGCCAATTTACAAAAAAAGAGGAGAAAAAAACTGCTTCACTAAAAAAATAATAGCTTAATGCAATGGGATAGTATTGTGATATTGCTGACAACGTATGAGGGTTCGGAAAGCTCCTTGTCGGGTGAGAGATAATATAGCAGTCAGAGCTACTGTTTATAAACACCAGTGCAGGTGAGATTGGACGAACTCATCGTAGACAACATGGTCAAAACGAAGAGGGGACAGTAGAGGTCACGAGATCATCATCGAGATGCGACCATGCTGACTGCATAGTCCATCACCAAAGAGGCGAAACCATCAGAACCCACCTCGATCATCAACAGAACCTGGAGACTATCGTCAGGGTTGCAAATTCGGAGGAAAGTATCAAGGTTGTCAAGAATTGGCAATGCTAGTTTAAAAGGAGGGGAAGAAAAAGTGAATGCAAAGATTGACTCTGCAGAGGATGATGGAAATATAATTAGAGACCAATATAATATCAAGGGAGCTGCCACAAATACCAGGAGGACCCTTTTCAAAATCCAAAAGTTACGAGTATGGGAAGGAAACAGACAATAAGGACTTTATATCTTCCGAAATTAAA
>WEDG01004489.1:0-97822 GCA_017591395.1 Schistocephalus solidus
CACTAAGAAGAGTAACGGCCCCAATACCTAGCCTTGGGGACACCACTTATAACCGGAGTAGGTGTTGACTTCGGGGTATCGATGCACACAGTTTGCAATCTACCTGTAAGAAAGTCTGCATTCCATGTCAGCAGCATTCCTCTTATACCAATTTCAGATAATTTGTAGATGAGACGTTTGTGTGGGACACTGTCAAACGCCTTCTTGAAATCAGTGTATATGACGTCAACCCTACCATTTTCGTCCAGTGCACGAGTCCACAGCTCTGTGGAGAGTAATAAACTAGAAAGACAGGAGCGATTGATGGAATAAGGCATATGCCTTTGAGTACCCTATTTTTAAAGTTAAATTATTTGCGGTATACAGAGAAACCATGTGGGTTGCAAAAGTTCAAAGGCGATCATAAAAAAATGACAAGTGGTGCGTGATTATCGAGGGTTAAGTTAAATTCCTCATGGCCCGGCTCTATTTGGAACAAAACTGTCAAAGTTCGTTTTAAAGCTTAACATCGACGGTAACATCACAACTTCTACATGGAGGGCACTGCATGGTTTGACGACAAATTGTTAGCAATTGCGCACATCAAGTTTCACTTGCTGAATGTGCAGTTTCAATGGGTGACCTCGGTAATGGGTTTTGGCAGTACGTTCAAATAATTCCGAGAATTTCATGCAGCAATCCGATCCCTTTACAATGTGGAATGTCAGCAGGAGAACCCCATGCATTCGCCTTTAACTCAAAGGGAACAGATTAAGATTCGTTAGGTGGGTTGTATATGGCAAGGAGCTTTGACTGCTAACCGTTTTGGTGGCTTTCCTTTGTACTCTTTCCAGACAGTTCTGATCTTATACTGCCAACGTTCCCCAAACTTGTACAGATTATTTCAAATGTGGCCTAGTGAATGTTCCAAAAATCTTAGCGAAGAGATCTTCATGGAAATCCAAAAAGGCTCGTCTGGTGGAATGCAACACAGCAATTGCTCTTTTCGTAAATTTTGAGCAGGGAAAGGACGGTTTTTAAGGTGTTGGTTTTCAGCAAAATAAGGTCCTTTTTAGTTTCCTTATCTTGTGAGGCTTCACCGTTGAGAAACTAGCTTCAACTGTCAGCAGATCCATATGGATTCCCTAAGCAGCTTATTGTACACTTATCGACGTTGAACTGCAAAAGCCAATGATTTGACCACTCATTCAACCGATTTAAGTTGATCTGTAGATTATCTGCGTCGGCAAGGCTCTGGATTACATTCCAGATTTTCATTTCGTTGGAAAACATTGCTGCTTCACAGTCCAGTCCACGTATAAACCGAACAGTATTGACCCTATTACTAAACTATGAAGAACCCCATTGTCAACCGCAGCAGGACTGGACCTCTCCTAGACGATGCACACAGCCTGGCGCAGACCAACGAGGAACTTTTCGATCCATTTGAGGAGGTTACTTATGCTTTCAATCCTGTCTTGTTTTTACAAGAGTCTAAGGTGCGGCAGAGTGTCGAAGGCTTTTGAAAGTGAATGAAGGCGATGTGAAATGCATGTCTATCTTAAAGTGCTTGTGCCCAGCTCTGGGGAGATTGCAGCATATTCGTCGTGCAGGAGCTTCCTTTTCAGAACCCGTGTTGACAATTTGATAAAACAATTATGTGTCTCTAGGAATTTGACCAATTCGCTCTTGATTATCCTTTCCATAACCTTGCCAAGGATGCATTTCAAACTTATGGACATGTAATTTGTCACTGACGCCTGGCTACCGCCTTTGCACAAGGGAGTTATATGTGCCAGCTTTCAATCGATATGAAGTGTTCCCGAGTCAAATGAATTTTGAAAGAGCACTGACAGACGTGTGGAATGTTCATTGGTGAGTTCTTTCAGAAGCTTGGGTGGAAGTTCCTCCGTTGCAGGAGATTTCGAATATTTAAGTTCCTTTTATTCCCTACGGATCAAACATTCCATGAATACTATGTGGCTAATGCTTTCTGTCGGGAGGTTATCCACTGAGGGACGAAGGAACCTTGCGTCGGTTGTGTACTGAGCGGTAGAATTCGGAAAGGTACTTGGCTTTGTCTCTCTTTTGGCAATTTCAACGCCCACTGCAGTCTTAATCATCGGGTTTTGATGCTTATTCCTTTTACATCTGCGGAGGTAACTGTAGACTAACTTTGGATTCTGCGTTGCATTTGCAGCAAATTCTTCTCGAATTCTCGTCGCGTTTTAAAGATAAGGCTTCTCAATTTGTTTCTCTGCGTTGTATACTTTTTAAAATATGTGACTTGATTAAACTCACAATATTTTCTCCACAACTTGTGCTTCCTGTTTATTTTTTCATTTTTAAGTTGCTGTGTAGCCACCCAGGATGCTTGCTCTGATGGACACTCGTTAGTGGGCAGTGGTTGTCCATAAGTTGCAGAAGAACATTACGGAAGGACTCCCAATCTTCGTTAACCGTGCTCTGAAAACATTGAGGTCCAGTTGATGTCTGTTAAATCTGCTCGCATATGATGAAAGTTTCCTCGCCAAACGTTACGCCGCTTTTCTTCTATAGCAGGCGCAACGGAGAATAAGGAGTCGTCCCACATAAGCACCACATGACAGAGCGGAGGCATTGAAATAATCTCATCAATTTTGCCTGATGTTTTCGTAAAAATCAGGTCGCGACAGTTAGCCCTTTGTCCTTCACGTGTTCTGGTGGGGAAGTGGACATGTTGTGTGAGGAGTGCCTTCAAGGTCGTTTGAAGAAAAACTTAATAAAAAGTCGAGTTCGGGCATGATAATTGAACAGTTCTCCAGTTAATTCCTGGTGCGCCGAAGTCACCCATGTTGATGACATAAGGTCGACTGGATAACTTTTCTAATTGTTCCAACAGGCGGGTGTCTGCGACTTGGTCTATCCTAGGTGGCCGATAGACAGTGAGGACATCCAGACATGGACAGAAAAGAACCTTGATGGTCAAACATATGGCTTCCATGCTGCACGAAAACTCGCTCGCCGTGTCGGAAACTATTAGCACTTCCTTCACATACACAATTATTTCACCACCCTGTGGGTTTTCTCTGTCCCTCCGATATATCTGGCATCCAGGCAATGATATTTGCTATCTCGAATATAACGCGTCAGCCAGGTTTTGGTAACTACTATCACTGCCAGCACTTCTTTACAGGACACAGAAAACTTTACTACCGACAACGCTGTGAGCTTACAAGCCCTGACCCGTTGTGGCTTCGTAGATTATAGAAGGGACTTTTTTAACTTTTTAAACTTTTAAACAGTTGTACATTTAACCCCCTTTACATCTCTGAGGCAGCTTGACCACTCTCGGCGCACCAGTCATCGAGATGCATTTTTATTTCTTCCTTTGGCATGCACCGTTAGATACCGACAGCTATTTTCGTTAAACGCTAAATCAATCTGGAATAAGTTACCCAGAAGTATCGAAATTCAGCACAGCTACCCCTTGTTTACGAGAGCTGTCACTAGTTTTTTTACATTGAAGACACCTTCCAAAACTTTTGGGTGCTGACTCTGTGAAAGCTCTCTTCAGTTCTGATGGCGTTCACGGACTCTGAATCCTGTGCCGGACTTCATGCTGAGGGCAATATTGCTGGCTCTGCAGACCTTAATCTGCTTATTCCTCAGTCGACAGCGAACAGCCGTTCGTCGACATACCTGCTGGTGCAGAGTACCGGATCCATAGCACTGAATGGAGAAGTCCTGCACCATACACCTGTGTCAACGCTTCCCTGTCCTGAACTTTAAACCCTCATTAGCTGCATTTTTTTTCTGAAAACACTTGAAACAACGATCAGGAGTTTTTTCATGGCCAGCTTGACCCTCTACTGTATATATTTTTTTGACCTTGCCTGTAAACTGGCAATAAATCAATAAATCACCTCCAAGGATTCTTTGCCAAGACAAATTTTTAACTCGACAAGTTTTAATAAAATGCTTTGGGCATTTGTGTAGAAGCACTTCAATTTTGCGCCCGCCATACTTCCTGTTGCGTTTATCAATTTTATGGCCCTTACTGCGTCACCTCTGACGTCAATATCGTATGCTTTTTCTCTTTCTTGATGAGTTTTGCTGACTCTGGTTTCATCAGTGAAAAAGCTGGGCGTAACAGACTTAGTTCTGTCATCTCTTTGGGGAATTAGTTGCTTGAGGGTTTTATGCGTTAGTGAGGTGGCTGCCGTTGCCCTTAATACAATTGATTGGTTCAATAGAAAAGTCGTATTCTTTTGAACTACCTTCCACTTGAAGAAAGCCAGATTGTGTTCGCCAGCCTTCAAACTTGTTTGTAGTTCCAAGAAAAGTTTCAAGCGTTTCAGCCTTTCCGCAGGGGAATAGTTCGGTTAGAAAAACCTCTTTATGCGAGTGACGGAGGTTTTTTTGGATAGGGTAACCTTGCTCTCTAGCATTATTTTTAAATGTCACGGTTGTGGAAATCCTAGGCTTTCTTTGCCTTTTTTTCTGATTATGAATGCTTTAAGAACTTTTAATTCCATACCTGGTCGGAGAAACTGGTTAAGGAGGCCATTAAACGAAGCAAGGTCTTTGGCGACACGATCTTTAGGTTGGACTGCAGGTGATTCATGCAAACGCTGAAAAACTAAAAATTGTTGCCAATCCTGGTACTCTTTGATTTTCGCTTCCCCAAAGTTCTCCTGAAGGGACAAGAGAACGGTTTACAGAGCTTTCGTTAGGATTTAATCTACCTGTGGCCATACTGTCACCTGAAGGCTTAAAGGCCATCTCCTGTTGTAGTGTTTTCCCATTGCAGATTGCCACGGGTTGGTTTCTTGGGATTCCACTACAGGCTCGTTAGAACACCCAAAATAGCTGGATATTATCTGTGGTTCGCTTTTGTCGGCTTCCTAATGATTCCGAAACCGTGTTCCTGTTATCCGGTTGTTATCGCTATTCGCGTCCGAACATTTAGAGGTTTTAAAAATTGTATTTTTTGGTACTTTTGGTGTTTAAGCCCCTGCCTTTTTAACTGAAGTATTATTAACCGTATTTATCTATTAGTGTTTCCTTGCAAGAGCTTCCTTAAGTCAGTAAGCTCATTCCATAGTTTTTGAACTTTCAGTAAAATATAAGAAAACCCAATAAAATATGCGTCGTCGTTGCCGACGGATTTGGCTGCCATTACGCTTTTTGCACACTCTTCTGGTCCTTGGTTGTGAGCATAAACTTATTGAGGGATAATTATGGATGCTGAAGCCAGCTCAACATACTTTTCTTTAAAGGAATGGCCATAACTGGTTAAGCAGTTAGCAGAGAATTGCTTGGAGTCCATGAATGTTAAATCCAGTGCGTAAACGTATGTTCACTTCTGAGGATATAACAAAAAACTCCGAATTTGTTTGGAGTATGGCGAGTATTTAAAGATATGATTGAAAAGTGCGCCTATTTGTTCAAAAGCGCTTTAAAAAAACTATAAATGCTATGAAGAATATTCAGGAATGACTCAACCATTCGGATATGTCGAAGGTCATTGATAATATCAGATCTTCACGAAGTTGTACATTTTTGGATCACTGAGGGGTTGCTAGTATAGAGCACTGGTATTTGAGGCAGTTTCCCTAATAGTGCATTGGTTTCTAAATATGTTTACATGATTATCTGCAGAGTAAATCTCTGCAGCCGCTTTTCTTCCCCTCCTCTTTTTAAACCTCATTGCCAACTTTTGAAAACCTTTGATGCGTTCATCCGTTTTCGCAACCTTTTCGATGATCTCGGCAGGTTCTGTTGATGATCATGGTGGGTTTTGCTGTTTTCGCCACCTTTTGGCGGACTTTGCAGTTAATTAGCTCGCATCTTGGTGATGTTCTCGTGAGCTCTACTGCCCTCTCTTCGTTTCAACCCTGTTGCCTATGATGAGATCATCCTTTCCCACCACCCAGCTGATTGTTAGCAGTAGCTCTGACTGTTATATTGTCTCTCCCACGACAAGGAGTGTTCCGAACCCTCACATGTTCTCATAAACATCACGGTGCTATCTTAATTCATCGTACCAATCCTATGCACTTAAGCTATTAATTATTTTCTGTAGCAGTTCCTTTCTCCTATAGTTTTTTTTTATAAATTGAGGGCTCACTGAACTCTTCCCATAATTCTAACCAAAGAAGTTTTTTCACTGTTTCTTTCTAGTTCCCTTTATATTCAAAAGACTGCTGACTATTCCTTTAAAAATTTCGAATCGTTGGGAATCAGATGTGCCAAACATACTACTCATTTCTGTTGTTTCAGATGGTTGTTCACACAAAGCAGCAATTATTCGTTTTTATTTCATTAAAACCACGGTCCTATATTTGTAATGATGGGCCTTTTAGCCCTTTAATATAAATATATTTATTTAAATTATGTTCATGAGTTTAGATGGTGTTTTTGCATACAAATCAACAGTCAAGCAGAAAATAATTGCAACTATAGCTTCTCTGCTAATTGTTAACTCCCAGCTAAACGAGCAAAAAAACTGTAGTTAGCTTAACGAATGAAGCCTACGAAGATGAAACTTTTACGTGGTATTTTAGCCTTCTGCAGAAAATTTTAGAGATGTTGCAGGAGGTAACCAATCCAAAGCAAGTAATTTATTTATTTATTTATTTATTGCCAGTTTACAGGCAAGGTCGAAAACATAAATGCAGTAGATGGTCAAGCTGACAGTGAAATAAATCTTGATCGTTGTTTGAAGTGTTTTTAAGGAGAAAAAACTGCAGCTTATTGAGGAATTAAAGTTCAGGACAGGAAACCGTTGACAAAGTTGCCCAGTGCAGGACTTATCCATTCAGTGTTATGGATCTGGTATTCTGCACCAGCAGGTATGTCAGCAAACGGCTGTTCGCTTCCGACCTCAGCATGAAGTCCAGCAAAGGATTCAGAGTCCGTGAACGCCATCAGAACCGAAGAGAGCTTCCACAGAGTCAGCACCCAAAAGTTTTGGAAGGTGTCCTCAATGTAAAAAACTAGTGACAGCTCTCGTAAACAAGGGATAGCTGTGCTGAATTTTGATGCTACTGGGTAGCTTATTCCAGATTGATTTAGCGTTTACCGAAAAAAGCTGTTGGTATCTAACGCTGCATGCCAAAGGAAGAAATAAAAATGCATCTCGATGACTGGTGCGCCAAGAGTGGCCAAGCTGCCTCAGAGATGTAAGGGGGTTAAATGTACAACTGTTTAAAAGTTTAAAAAGTTAAAATAGTCCCTTCTGTAATCTTCGAAGCCACAACGGGTCTCAACGCTTGTAAGCTCACATCGCTGTTGGTAGAACAGGTTTCTGTGTTCTGAATAGAAAACTCTTTTTGTAAAGAAGTTCTGGAATGATTCTTTATTCTTCCGTTCGCTAGCGTGCAGAGGGCTACATAGAAAAGAGCAGTATTCCAGACTAGGCCTGACATACATTTTATAGAGGCTGATTCTAATATTGACGATTTTTATATTTCTGAGAATAAACCCAGTAGTTTGGCGGGCTATTGAGACAATCAGAGCACAGTGCTCTGAAAGATTAAACTACGTGAATATGATATGTCCAGATCCTTTATAATTCCATGCACATTTAGGTCGTGAATGTCTATGCTTAGGTGGGACTGATGGTTGTCGCCAATAACCATAACGGACCACTTGTGCCAAGAAAGCGAAAGGCGCCATGTGCGACACCACTGAGCGAAGGCCGGAATATCCTTTTTTAAGAGCTCAAGCACGATGTTGCGATTGACCGGTTTATATCGATAGGCATTTTTTAAGTCGTCAGCGAACATAAATGGCCAACCATACTGAAAACAATCAGGAACATCAGTGACATAAACGCAAAAAAGATGCTGGCCAAGCACGCTACCCTGAATAACTCCGCTGCTCACATGCGGGAGGTTGGAGAGAACATCAGAAATTTTAACCTGTTGTGTGCGAGCATTCAAATGGGAAGATATTAAGTTCAGAAGCTTGTTACCTATGACGAAGGAGGCAAGTTTCAGCAGTAGGAGATCATGGTCAACACGATAAAAAATCTTCGTGAAATCGAAGTAAACGGAGTAAATTTCAAAACCGTTGTCTCTAGATGGAAGCGTGTATATGGGTATTAGTAAGAGGTAGCACCACACAGATAACATTTGGCCACTCAATTTGTCTCGTACAGGCGGTAAATGCTCCTGTGGCCGCCTCTAACTTGGATCCAACTCTCACCTGTGGCTCCTTGAAGTTGGGTTCTTCCCACCGGCCACACCCTGGGCAACCGTCACGACCGGTTGGCTAAAACAGGTGAGGGTCTTCCAGGTTGTGTGTGCCTTTATACCCGGTATGTCTGACTCCCGAACTTCCCAACTCCCCCCTCTCAAAAAGTCCTATGGTGAGGGTGACAGCGACCCCATATGCAGCCCAGGCTAACTCGGGTCGTTCTCCCACTAAAACGAAACCGTGACCCATAGGGGAGTTCGGTGGCCATCTGGGATGTACGAGTATCCCTATTTCGGGACGGCACTGCTTGCCTCCTCGCGGAGGAAGAAGCTAAAAAAGTGCCCTAAATAAATTCTGGTTATCACGTCTTCTGCAGCCGGTCACGGCTGGCAGATTGAAAAATACGAGGTCGTAAAAATCAAACAAACAACCATACCCACCGTTCCAATCCCCCTCGCCATACTCTCCAGGCTGCTCGGGTGAGTCCACTCACACCAGCAGCCTGGAATTTTCGTTCCCTTTTAGACAATCCTAGGAGCAACCAGCTGGAACGGAGGACAAAGCTAGTCACTGGGGAACTGGCGCGCTACAAGGTGGAAATTGCTGCTCTCAGCGAGACCTGATGCTCTGAGCAGGGTCAGCTGGAGGATGTGGGTGCAAGCCACACCTTCTTCTGGAGCGGCCGGCCAAAGACAGAGCGACGCAAAGCTGGTGTTTCCTTTGCTATCCGGAACGACATCATTGGACATCTGCCCTGTCTGCCGCATGGTATCAATGATCACCTGATGAGCCTCCACCTGCCTCTTCGGGGAGACCAGTTCGCCACCATCATCAGCGCCTGCGCTCCCCCAATGACGAGCTCTGATGCGGCGAAGGACAAATTCTACGAGGACCTGCACGCCCTGCTGGCGACTGTGCCGAATGAGGACAAAAGTTAATTGTCCTTGGTGACTTCAACGCCCGCGTCGGGATCGACCACGCTGCCTGGCAGGGACTGCTAGGTCCCCACGGTCTCGGTAGCTGTAAGGATAATGGCCTCCTTCTTCTGCGCACGTGTGCGGAACACCATCTCCTGCTGAATAACACCTTCTTCCGCGTTTCGACGTGGGACTAGGCCACGTGGATGCACCGTCGGTCGCGGCGCTGGCGTCTGATGGAGGCGAGATCGACAGGACGTGCTGGTGACCAAGGCGATCCGCGATGCCGATGGTTGGACAGATTTTTATTTTTGAATTTAGAATTTATATTTGGTAAGCACCGGCAAGTCACTGTCTAAGCAAACATTAGTAACGAAATAAAGTAATGACAATGTGTGCAGATAAAATGTACAAATACATAACTTGTTCTGCTATGTCAACAATTAGCGATGTTTTGAAATTGATGGTGAACTAGAAAAAAAAGGCAGCGAAAAAAATTCCTACCTTTAAAAATGGAGGCAAAGTTCAATAGGCCTTCATTTTTGAATAGAAGGTAGGAGAAAAACTACTCAGGAAAAAATGGTCAGGCGGTAGAGTAGGGTTATACTGCAGCTAAAATTTCAGAATTAGATAATGAAACGTCGAGATGATTCATTCTTGATCACTTAGGCGTATGAAACAAAATCTCACGAAAATGTGTCAATGAACTGAAGTCCTCTGCATCTTAGGATCCAGAATTGAATTCTGATAATGGTTAGTATCCAAAGAAAAGGTAGCATTTTAGACTATGGACCACCGAATGTGTACGGCCGGATGACATCATCGTTTGGATGACTGGTGATATAAGGAGACATCATAGTTCATGGGCGACTCGAAGTAGCGAAAATATAGTTTCAAGAGGGTCACTTAAATTCCCGATAGTACTTTCTCCGAGTCATGGGGAAAGCTACTGGGAAAAGATAAGGAAAATAAAAGGTTAATAGAATCAGTGTTAAGATAAATGTGCAGTCTTCGCTTGAATGTAGATAAACTAGTTAACGACTTATTTCAAATTGACAAGTTATTAAAAAGAAAACTATACCTAGAAGCAAAGAAGAGAGAGCGTTAACACGTGGAGGATGCAGGGGAGGAATAACAAATGTAGAATTTCCTAGGTTGTAAGAAAGACTAACGGGGGTAATGACAGAAAACTTGGGGAGAGTTGAACTATTATTTAGTCGGAAAAGGAGACAAAAGCCTGCTTCAAGTCTCCTGACTCAAAGAAATTTTAGCTTCATTAGCTGGCATCTTGTTGAGTAGGAAGTAGTTGAAAGAGTCCGATACAGGAGATATTTTGTGAAATGTCCTTGGACATTTTCAATTTTTGAACGGCTAGATTCGTTCTTTTAACCGAAGACAGGACAGCAAAATTCAAGAATGGGAAGTACAAACATACGATAAATTCTTAATTTAATTTCAAGAAGGTAGAAATTATAAGAAATAAAGCCGCAAATCTGAGCAGCTTTGGCCGTAATTCTATCGAAAGATCTAATTAATTGGTTCTTGATGGAGGAACATTCAATCATAGGGCAACCTTCAAAAATAAGGGGTTGCGGCAGCCTTTCAGGCCCAAAACTCATGTAGCGACACTTAGTAGGTGAGAACTCCATTAGCCATGTGGAGCTCCAGACCGAAAGAGCGTCTAAGTCTGAATGAAGTTGTTCTAGGCAGCGTTCAGTCGTAGAGTTAGAGAAGAAATGCACGCATTTGAGGTCATCAGTATAAATAAAAGATTGAGAATGTTTAACTATCGATGAAATATCATTTTTTATATATGTATATGTATATTTTGAAGGGTTACAGGCATTGCCCTTGATGACCCTATTGATATAAAACTATCATTCCATGAGTACAGTCAGTATAAAAAATGGTGTAACTTTAAAATGTTTGAGTCAAAGCATGACATAACTTCAAATGCGTGTTCGCATCTATAGGCGAAACATTGTGGTAGAAAATTAGAAACCGAAAGATTTTAAAAGGCTGGTTTTAAGTAATCATGTTGCGAGAGTCGTCTTTTGTAAATATTATGTCATCAAGTCTTTTTTTAAAATCAGTAATGCTTTCAGAGGTAACCGTCTCACTTGGTAACGAGTTCCAAGCTCATACCACTCGTTGGCTGAAAAAAATTTCTGAGGTTCAATCGCGTGCGTTCGCTATTGACCTTGTAGGGATGAACACGCAGATGAGTTGTGCAGGCAAACGCGAAGAAATCCTCCGATCTCAGGGAGGAATCATGGCTCCGGATAATGCGGAATGTCCAGAGCAAATTACACCGTAAGTGCCTGTAGGAAAGAGGAAATAAATCAAGCTTTTTCAATCTGTCTTGGTACGGTAAAGTCTACCAACCGTCGACCATCTTCGTTGCTCTCCGTTGTACCTGTTCGAGTAGGTCAACATCTATCTTCATCCACGGTATACAGGCTGGTATTTCGTTATCTAAGTGTGGTCTCACGAAGATGCCATATACTTTTCCGAAGATATCAGGGGGAAAATTTTAAACACACGTCTGATCCAATGCAGTGGACATGTTGCCTTCTGTACTGCTTTCTCACAATGTTCTGAGGGCATCAAATTTGCAGTTTACCACATGCCCAGATCTTTGTGTGTTTCTACCTCTTTTAATGCAGTGTCAAAAATAAAGTACTGGTATTTCAGCGATACTTTTCGACCGGCGCTAATGTGTAGGATCACGCACTTGGATACATTAAACTAAAGCAGCCACCTAGCCGACCAGGCACTTAGTTTGTCGATATTCGACTGTAACCCTTTTGCGTCATCAGCGCAGCTGACTTCAGTCCATATTTTTATGTCATCTGCGAACATGACAGCTTGACAATCTAGGTCATTGAGACAGTCATTATCGTAGATTAGGAAGAGTAAAGAGCCCAAAACAGAACCCTATGGAACCCCAATTTCCACTTTTTCCCATTCCGAGCTAGAGTTTCCAAGAAAAACTCTCTGTACTCTGAAAGACAAGAAACTCTTGATCCAATTGAAAAGTTTTCCACGAATTCAAACGTTCCAAATCTTCTGTAAAAGAAGCCCGTGTGGTACACTATCAAAGGCCTCTTTGAAGTCAAAAATACAACATTTATATACAGTAAGAACAACAAAGGACCTAATACGGTACCTTGAAGGAAACCACTAACAATCGGGGTAGTGTTTGAGTATGAGGACTCTACTGAAACCTTTTTGCTTTCGATCATTTCGGTATGATCTAATAAAGTCAGTAAATAAATAAATAAATAAATTGTATATTTAAGGCCCAGCGTGCCCCATCATTACAAAATTAGTATCGTGGTTTAAATAAATAGAAAGTGGATAATTGCTGCACAATGTGAGCAGCCATATTAACATCAGAAATGAACAATATGGTAGGCATGTGTGCTTCAAAACGATTTGCCATTTTTTAAACAATAGTCAACGATCTTTAACATATACGGTGAACTAGAAAAGAAGCAGTAAAAAACTCCTAAGGTTAAATTGGAGGCGGAATTCGGCGAGCCGGCAATTTAAAAAAATTAGGAGAAAAAACTGCTTCACTAAAAAATTAAAAGCTAGATGCAATGGGATAGTACTATGATATTGCTGACAACTTATGAGGGTTCGGAACGCTCCTTGTCGTGTGAGCGATAACATAGCAGTCAGAGCTACTGTTTGTAACCACCAGTGGAGGTGAGAGAGGACGAACTCATCGTGGACACCAGGGTCAAAAACGAAGAGGGAACAGTATATGTCATGAGATCATCATCGAGATGCGACCTTTCCGACTGCATAGTCCACCAATCAAAGAGGCAAAACCATCAGAACCCGCCTTGATCATCAACTGAACATGAAGACCATCGTCCGGGTTGCAAAATTGAAGGAAACTATCAAGGTTGTCAAGAGTTATCGATGCTAGGGGACTACGAAATCCTTTAGCTTCTAGTTTAGCTAGAAGTCGTTTATGAGGCACTTTATCAAATGCCCTACTAAGATCAAAATAGATAACTACTACAGATAGATGATCATTACGAAGAGAGGTTAGTAGATTGAGAAAGACATGTGGCAGGTTTCACAAGAGCGGTCCGGTAAGAAGCCGTGTTGGGAAAAGTTGATAATTTGATTGCTTAGGCGAAAATCCGTAATTTGTTTTGCAATTAGTTTTTCGAAGAGTTAAGCAAGAGATGGAGTTTTATGAACACCGCGATAGTTATGAATGTCATAGCGGGAACCAGATTTAAAAACTGGTATTATAATAGCACCCTTCCAACCCAAAAGGTGGCCGAAATCCCCAAATAATTAACGCTTCTAATTATGTTACCAGTTTTTCAAAATCATTTATTCCTTTATCAAATGCACGTTTTACTCCAATTTATGCTAACTTCCCTCAAAATCTCATTTCTTTGCCACCCCCTATCTTTCAAACGCCACAATATAGCCTTCCTTTCCAAGGTTTTCATCCAAATATGCCGCTGTACAATAATCTCAGTTCTCATAACAGTAACATTTCGAAAAATTGTAGACCACAGCAATTTTGTTTCCCACCTTTCGTTTCTTCTTTCCAGTTTTCTTCTCCGCCACCAAATTATCCTTTTTTATAAATACTGATGAGCGTAACCTGCATCTCAGGAATACGCTCAGCTTAGTTTCACTCAATGCGAGATCAGTTGTAAATAAGATGGCTGAGCTTAGAACAGTAGCCTTTGAGCTTGATCCAGATGTGCTGTGCACCACTGAATCCTGGGCTCACTCTCATATTTCTGATTCAACGCTTGCTATAGATAATTTCAATTTGTACCGACAAGACCGCGCTGAAAAACGTGGCGGTGGTTGCCTCCTTTATATTAAGTCATCCTTTGTACATTTCCCTTTTCAGCTCAGCATTTCGTCCTTTTCTGGAAATGTATGCTTTGCATCAGTCATCCTCCCTCACAATAAAAAAGCGGTAATTGGCTGTGCCTATAATCCTCCGTGTTATTCTAGCAATGAAAGCGAGCTCTGTGAACTATTTGAAGAAGTTGCAGACACTCAATTTGATGTCAAAATAATCGTAGGCGATTTCAATCTGCCAGACATTGACTGGCAGGCAAATTCCTCTTCGCCTAAACATCAGAAATCGGTCGATACTATTAATTTTTCAAACATGTCCCAACTGGTCAGATCAGTTACTAGAAATGACAACATTTTAGATTTAATTTTTATAAATCATGTCCACCCTCTCTTTATGAATTTTCATCATGATCTTTTCACAAGTGATCACGCAATAATTCACTGTTGTTTTCCAGTACCCCTTCTTACGAAGGCTGAGGTTAAATGCAATAACCTCGACTTTGCTAACACAAACCACGAAATGATAAATAATTTCGTAAGCAATCTAGATTGGCAAAGCATATTCGCAATCAACGATCCACACTTTTTCCGTGAGCTATTGCGGAGCCTCACAGAACAAATCCAGGCTTTAATCCCGTTTAAGATTTTTAATTCAAATATAGCTTCTTCTAGTGTTCCGCATTTTCTCCAGACCAGGCTTAAAAAATTACGAAAACAACTTAAAGCTTCATCTAAAAGCTCTTTGTCAGTTCATTTAAGGATTGCACAAATATTTGAATTAGTATCGAAAATAAGGCTCGCGAGAGATAAGCGTAGGGAGTCTCGGGCACTAAGTGATGCCAATTCATCCAAATCTGTTGCTCAAATCTTCCATGTTCGGTCATCGGCTAAGTGTCTGAATGTAACACCGCCCTTACTCTACTGTAACAAAAAATTTGTTAAAGACGATTTTGGCAAAGCAAAGTTGTAAAATTCGTTATTTTTGCCAACCACTTTACCACTGAAACTAGCCCCACTCCCACAATTCCTCTGCTTTCGAATTCGCTTCTAACAACCATTAATTTCTCGCCTTTATGTTTTCAAAAAGAAATAGCTCACCTAAAAAACACACATTCAGTTGGAACTGATAACATTCCAAACTCACTTATTAAACAGTTGAGGGATTTTCCACCTTTACTAAGCAAGTTATTCTCAGTATTTCTCGAAAATGGTTTCTTCCCCGATTACTGGAAAACTTCTATTATAATACCAGTTTTTAAATCTGGTTCCTGCTGGGACATTCATAACTATCGCGGTGTTCATAAAACGCCGTCTCTTGCTTAACTTTTCGAAAAAATAATTGCAAAACAAATCACGGATTTTTGCATAAGCAATTAAATTATTAACTTTTCCCAACACGGCTTCTTACCGGACCGCTCTTGTGAAACCTGCCACATGTCTTTTCTAAATCTTCTAACCTTTCTTCGTAATGATCATCTCTCTGTGGTAGTTATCTATTTTGATCTTAGTAAGGCATTCGATAAAGTGCCTCATAAACGACTTCTAGCTAAACTAGAAGCTATAGGATTTCGTAGTCCCCTTACTGATTTTATTAGATCATACCTAAATGATCAAAAACAAAAGTTTTAGTAGGGTCCTCATACTCAAGTGCTACCCCGATTGTTAGTGGTGTCCTTCAAGGTACCGTATTAGGTCCTTTGTTGTTCTTACTGTATATAAATGATATTTCATCGAAAATTAAACATTCTCAATCTTTTATTTATGCTGATGACCTCAAATGCGTGTATTCCTTCTCTAACTCTACGACCGAACGGTGCCTAGCACAAATTCATTCAGACTTAGACGCTCTTTCGGCCTGGAGCTCCACATGGCTAATGGAGTTCTCACCTACTAAGTGTCGCTACATGAGTTTTGGGCCTGAAAGGCTGCCGCAACCTCTTATTTTTTGAAGGTTGCCCTATGATTGAATGTTTCTCCATCAAGGACTTGGGCTTTAGCTACACCAATAAATTAGATCTTTCGCCTCATGCCGATAGAATTACGGCCAAAGCTGCTCAGATTTGTGGCTTTATTTCTTATAATTTCTACCTTCCTGAAATTAAATTAAGACTTTATCGTATGTTTGTACTTCCCATTCTTGAATTATGCTGTCCTTTTTTCGGTTTGATGAACGAATCTAGCCGTTCAAAAATTGAAAATCTCCAAAGACATTTCACAAAAAACTCCTATTTCCGACTCTTTCAACTACTTCCTAATCAACAAGATGCTAGCTAATGAAGCTAAAATTTCTTTGGGTCAGGAGACTTGAAGCAGGCTTTTGTCTCCTTCTCCGACTAAATAATAGTTCAAACTCTCCCCAAGCTTTCTGTCATTACCCCCGTTAGTCTTCCTTATTACCTAAGAAATTCTGCACTCCCCCTGTATCCTCCACGTGTAAACGCTCTCTCTTCTTTGCTTCTAGGTATAGTTTTTCTTTGGAATAACTTGCCAATTGAAATAAGGTAGTTTAACTAGTCTATCTGCATTCAAGCGAAGACTGCACATTTATCTTAACACTGATTCTATTAACCTTTTATTTTCCTTATCTTTTCCCAGTAGCTTTCCCCATGACTCGGAGAAAGGACCATCGGGAATTTAAGTGACCCTCTTGAAACTATATTTTCGCTACCTGGGGTCGCCCATGAACTATGATGTCTTCTTATATCACCAGTCATCCAAACGATGACGTCATTCGGACGTACACATTCGGTGGTCCACCGTCTAAATTGCAACCGTTTCTTTGGATACTAACCATCATCAGAATTCAATTCTTGATTCTAATATGCTGACGACTTAAGTTCATTGACGCATTTTCGTGAGATTTTGTTTCATATGCCTAAGAGATCAAGAACGAATCACCTCGACGTTTCATTATCTCATTCTGAAATGCTACTACTGTATTACCCTAATCTACCACCTGACCATTTTTTCCTAAGCAGTTTTTTCTCCTACCTTGTTTGGAAATTGCTAATGTGAACGATAACCTAATTTCGAGTTTAAGATTATTCCATAGGAAAGCATATTTTGAGGCAAAAAACGAGAACGGTTAGTTGAGTAGCTAAGGGTTGGTGAAAAGATCATGGAGAATGTATGGGGCATAAGGTCAATATATCGGAGTGAGAGTGTTAATTCATGGGAGATTTTGGCTATAGTTAACGCGAAAAAGGAAGCCGAGACCGGCTTCGAATATTTGGACCCGAATAAATTTAAGGATTGCTTGCTGGCATCTGTTCGCATAAGAGATACTGGATCCAGAAAGAGAAAGTTATCTTTAAGTAAAAACCCTCGGAACATTTTCTATCTATCTGCGGTCAGAGGCGTTCATCAGACCAATGGTGCGACAGCAGTATTCTAGGATGGTAAGAACAATCATGCGGGGCCAAAATACGTGAAACTACTCTTGGAAGAAGAAAATTCCATCTGCCAACTAGAGCTCCCACGTGAGAGCATAAGTAGGTCAGTGTTGATTTTATCAACACAACTATTGACATTGTCTTTAAAAAAATGAGTAAATGCAGTTGAAATCGTCAGTGTAAACGTAATTTTGTGAATTTGTGAGTAAATTTGAAACTTCGTTTATGTACAGAATGAAGAGGAGGGGACCTAGACCCGTGCCTTGAAAAAACGCCACTTGTGATCGGCTGAGACTTCGAGTAGCTATTACCTACTAAGACGTTCTGGCTGTGGTTAGACAAGTAGGAACCAATGAAGTCAAGGAGAGGAGACCGGATGCCAAGGGCTTTCAGTCTGTGCGGTACCTTGTCAAAGGATTTGCTCAGATCAAAGTAGATCACCTCCACTGATTGCTGCTCATTACAATGGGAAGTGACTAGATAAGGAAAAGCAAAGTGACAAACTTCGCATGAACGTCCTGTTGAAAAAAACATGGCACAGGTAGCTTAGCAGTTTATATTCTAGGCAGAAGTCGAGAGTCAGGAAATAATCAGGAAAGAATCCGTTTAAAAAATTAACTGAGCATATATGGTTAAGCGATCGGGGGAAGCTTGGCACTCTCTTGATAACTGAGTTTGGAATACCGTTATTCCATGACGAGTTCAATTTTTTACACAAACTATGTGCTCACAAATTAATTCTCAGGAAAACGTAATGCTATCCATAACATTTAATGAGTATAGCAGAAACGTCAGAACCGGTTCAGCTTCCATTGTAAGATGTTTGACAAAGAAAGATCTACACAATGCTGCCTTATCAGATTCTTCAAGATTAACGTTTTTATCGTCACTTAGTAATGGAGGAATTGCATAGCCTCGTTTAGAGGAGGACTGATCATAGAACAGGCGAGCAACAGATTTTGCAGAGTTTGGCTCACTGAGTGTGCAAGATTCCCTCTGTCTGTCACGGGCAAGACGAATCTTAGAGACTAATTAAAAAATCTCTGCGATCCTTAGATGCACAGATAGCGAGCTACTAGATTGATCTTTTAACTTCCTCCTCAATTTCTTTAGTCTTCTGAAAAGAAATTAGGGAAACGCGTGATCTGAAGCGTAGGGCTTGACAATTTTGGTTGGCACAAATTCCAGGAAGTTATTTTAAACCACGTACATGAAGTTACAAAGACTTACTACGTCGTTCGTGGAAGATAGATGCTGTCAGTCCGAAGAGTCAAAAAAAGTTTTTAATCAAGCTAATATCTGCGAGGTCAAAAGCATGATAGGTACGAATGGCACTAGCCTTTTTCTAAGAGACAATAGGAAGGAAACAGTGAATTAATGTATGGTCACTTTGGAAGAGGCCCTGCTTAAAATCGACGAAGAGGGGAGCAAGGTCAATTGTTTAAATTAGATATTATATATGCTTGTCGCTCGTTGGAGAGCGGACCAGTTGAGACCATTTAGAAAAATTAATGGTATCCAAGAGAAGCTGGAAGCATGGAGACAAAAGTTTGAAAACCAGTCAGATTCAGGAAAATAAAATCTTTTTAAATGTCAAAATTGGACTTCCAAACCATTTTAAAAATTTCAAAAAGTTGTGCATTATCATCGGATGATTAACTATGCGGGTTCATTATTCATCCGGGAATCGCCTGTTGTCGGAGCGACAGAATAATAGTTGCGAAACAGTAATTAACAGAGAATGGCGTGGCAATTAGATCAAACGGGAAGTGCTTAAATGAAGTTCTTATATGGAGAAGACAACCACCACGTTTACTAATGTGGTCTTGACGGTAGATTTAATACTCGCCTATGATAAGAAAAGAGTGGGAAATTAAGCGATGGGTCCAAGATTCAGTCACACATAAAACATAGGGCATCAACTCGAAAGCAATAGCTCTTATTTGAGCCATCTTATTTATAGCAAACCTAGCATTAAGCAATTTGACATTAAGTATAGTTCAAATAGCCGAACTAGGGTTATCGGTATTAAGAAAAAAAATTGGAAGTGGGTTTTTAAGTTGTAAATTATTGTTTTTTTGAAGAGTAAGTACCAACTGGGCTAGACCCATTGATTTCTAACTTATTGCTGTTTCGAGGAACTACCAACTGCGCCGAAACTATTGGCATATGGAGACTCAGCAACAAAACGCTGAGAGGCAGATTGAAATCACATAGGGCTACAAGGAATTTTAAAACTAGGGTAAGTTGTTTGACAATTAACTTGGAAGAGGGAGACTAGAAATAAGATTGAGGCTAGTGGGGGAGGGTAAGCAGATATAAGGATTAGGTGGTGGGATTTAACCTAATTTCACCGAGTTCAAAGGGGAAAGATTAGCAGAGCCCTTATGGTTAATTGTCTTGCGAGCAGATTAAAGAGCTTTTGGCTGAGAAGTCAAGAGTTTATTTAAGAAGAGGGACCCAATTCTTCGCTCAATGGCGGTAATATCCCGACAAATGAAAATTTTCACGTCATCCAAATATATTGAAACTTGGTCTTGGTGGGCGGAAATGGAATCAAGCCCCATTAGGGAAAACAGTTTACAGAATTCGTGAATGTTTGCTTCGCTACGATAGGCTATTGCATCTGCTATCATGCAGCTGAATCCACAGCAGCATAGGAAATCAACCGTAAAATCAATAGGCTGTAGGGATGTAGGTAACTTTTTAAATAGGAAATAAAATGTTACTTTTTGCCTATCACAAGATTCACCGGCAACCAAGTTAACAAGTAAGTGAAGACTTTAACATTCCTCCAAGGGGGGCATCGGAGATGTTCCCATCAAACAATTATCTTTAAATTTAAGGCATGGTACTCTGCATTTTTAAACAGTAACATTTCGACAAATTGTAAACCAGAGCAATTTTGTTTCCCATCTTTGGTTTATTCTCTCCAGTTTTCCTCCTCTCCACCAAATCTTCTTTTTTTATAAATACCGTTGAGCTTAAACCTGCAGCTGAGGAATACGCTCAGCTTAGTTTCGCTCAATGCTAGATCAGTTGTAAATAAGATGGCTGAACTTAGAACAGTAACCTTTGAGCTTGATCCAGATGTGCTGTGCATCACTGAATCCTAGGCTCACACTCTTAATTCTGACTCGAAACTTGCTATAGGTAATTGCAGCTTATACGGATAAGACCGCGCGGAAAAACGTGGTGGTGGTTGCCTTCTTTATATTATGTCATCCTTGAAAAACATTTTCCCTTTTCAGTTGAGCATTTCGTCGTTTTCTGGATATTTATGCTTTGCTTCAGTCATCCTCCCGCACAAAAAACCGGTAATTTGCTGTGTCTATAATCCTTCGTATTATTCTGGCAATGTAAGCGGGCTCTGTGAAGTATTTGAAAAAGTTTCAGAGACTCAATTTGATGGCAAAATAATCGTAAGTGATTTTAATCTGCCAGACATTGACTGGCAGGCAAATTCTTTCCACCAAAACTTAAGAAATGTTTCGATACTATAAAGTTTTCAAAAATTTTCCCAACTGGTCAGTTCAGTGACTAGAAATGACAACATTTAAGATTTAATTTTTAAAAATGATGTCCATCCCTCTCTTTATGAATTTTCCATCATGATCTATGTACAAGTGATCACGCACATATTCACTGTTATTTTCGGTCTCCCTTCTTCCAAAGCCTGTGGATAAATGCAATAAGCTCGACCTTGCCAAACACAAACAATGAATTAATTAAATAATTTTGTAAGCAATCTAGATTAGTATAGTATATTTTCAATCAACGATCCACACGTTTTCTATGAGCTCTTGCAGATCATCACAGAAAAAATCCAGGCTTTTATCCCGCAAAAGATTTTTAATTCAAATGCAGCTTTTTAAACTGTTCCAAATTTTCTCCAAAATAGACTTAAATAATTACGAAAGCAACTTAAAAATCCAATCTAAAAACTCTTTGACAGTTCACATAAAGATTGCACAAATATTTGAATAAGCATCGAAAATTAGGCTCGCGTGAGATAGGCATAGGGAGACTCGGGCACTAAGTGATGCCAATTAATTCAAATCTATTGCTCAAATCTTCCATGTTCAGTCATTGGCAAAGTGTTTGAATTTAACTCCGCCCTTACTCGACTGCTAGAAAAAATTCGTTACCGAGGATTTGGGCAAGGCAGATTTGTTAAATTCGTTTTTGTTAACCACTTTTCCATCGAAAATATTCTCACTCCCTCAATTCATCCGCTTTCAAATTCAAATTTACTTCTAACAACCATTAATTTCTTGTCTTCACGTATTCAAAAAGAACTAGCTCACCTAAAAAAATCACATTCGGTTGGAACTGATAACATTCCAAGCTCAATTATTAAACGGTTAAGAGATTTTCTCAGTTTTTCTTGAAAACGATTTCTTTCTCGATTATTCGAAAACTTCTTTTTAATTCCCGTATTTAAATCTGGTTCCTCATATGACATTCATAACTATTGTGGTGTTCATAAAACGCTCTCTCTTGCTAAACTCTTCAAAAAACTAATTGCAAAACAAATTACGGATTTTTGCATAAGTTATCAAATTATCAACTTTTTCCCAACTCGGCTTTTTACCGGACCGCTCTTGTGAAACCCGCCACATATCTTTTCTAAATCTACTTACCTCTCTTAGTAATGATCATCTATCTGTAGTCGTTATCTATTTTGATCTTAGTAAGGCATTCGATAAAGTGCCTCACAGACGACATCTAGCTAAACTAGAAGCTACAGGATTTTGTAGTCCCCTTACTGACTTTATTAGATCAAATATATATGATCAAAAACAAAACGTTTTAGTGGGGTCCTCATGCTCAAGTTCTACCCTGATTTTTAGTGGTGTCTTTCCAGATACCGTATTTGATCCTTTGTTGTTCATATCGATATTTCATCGATAGTTTAACATTATTTATCTTTTATTTATGGTGATAACCTCAAATGCAAGCATTCCTTCTCAAAATCTTTTATCGAACGATGCCTAGAACAAATTCCTTCAGACTTAGACGCTCTTTCGGCGTGGAGCTCCACATGGCTTATAGAGTTCTCACCTTCTAAGTGTCGCTTCATGAGTTTTAGGACTGTAAGGCTACCGCAACCTGTTATTTTTAAAGGTTGCCCTATGACTGAATAATCCTACATCAAGGACTTGGGCCAAAGATACACCAATAAATTAGATTTTTCGCCTCATGCCGATAAAATTTCGGCCAAAGCTGCTTAGGTTTGCGGCTTTATTTCTTATAATTTATACCTTCCTGACATTAAATTAAGTCTATATCATATGTTTGTGCTTCCCATTCTTGCATTTTGCTGTTCTTTCTTTGGTTTAATAAACGAATCTAGCCATTCAAAAATTAAAAATGTCCAAAGACATTTCACAAAAAATCTCCTGTATCCGACTCTTTCAATTACTTCCGACTCAACAATATGCCAGCTTACAAAGTTAAAATTGCTTTGGGTAAGAGACTGGAAGCAGGCTTTTGTCTCCTTTTCCGACAACATAATAGCTCAACTCTCCCCAAGCTTTCCGTTAGTACCCCTTTAGACTTCCTCATAACGTAAGAAATTCTGCATTAATTATAACTAGCCCTGTTTAGACAGTACCTTGCCGGTGCTTACCAAATATAGTTTCTAAATTCTTAAATTTTCAGCATATAGTCATCACTTTTGTAAAATTCAGATATGGCACGCTGCCTAGCGTAAACAACGGGTGACCAATGGCTATTACTGCATTCTACCCTCGATATACTTAAGCCACAAAAGGTACAGAGGTTGAGAGCTTCCAAAGAACCGTGAAATTTAGTGCCTTAATTAAAGCTCGTATGATATCTTTTCAGAAAACTCTCAGCAAAAATATAGCGGTGTACAAATGTATACCGTTGAAGACAGTTAAATGGGCAAAAATATCAGAATGCGATGAAAACTCGCCGAGCGAATTCTAACGCAATTCAAAGTGAGAATGGCAAACGATTATCTCGAGAGAATAAGCACGAGTTTACAGGTCCTAGTTCTTGCATAAAATTGTTTGCTTATCTCGAATTTAAAACCAACCGCCTTTGACCTTGACCACACCTGCCACCAGCAGAGACTTTTGGTTACACCACTTCGGAGTCACACTGAGAGACGCCAAAAATGTGTAACATGCCTTCGGAAGTCGACAAGACCGTCAGGGATATCCTTCAAATTGGATTGCTGAAGACAGTTAGAAAGGCATGCATACCAGTCGACAGCGCACCGATCCGCTGCACTCAAAGTACCTTCTAGGACTACACGAGCAGTAAGCACGGGCTTGCATCAAATAAAAATAGTCTTGTGAGTATTATTTTACACTTCGATATTGTTAATTGTTTTAGATAGGTAAATACAGTAAACATTAATTAAAATGAAACAAGGTTGCTTCACTGAAGCCGGAAACGACCCGCGCCTTTTAAGATAGTGTGATATCATGCACGACTCTGGTGGACAACACTAACCTATATACGGGCTACGAATTTCCAAGATTTCACCAATTTTTTGATAATCTTTCTTCTCAGTGCAAGCCGACTGCGTCTTCTTCTCACCCTCATTTCTTTAATATCGCAGTAATGTTACACGACCACTCTTGACTTATAGATCGCATTAGCTTAGATCTAGCTTTTATTATTATTTTTTTAATCAGAGATAAGTTTTTTCATTCTATTAGTATGTAACGTGTGACCTGTGTACTGACGTTCGCGACTGTTTTCTATCCGAGTTCCGTGAGCTGTTGCGTATTTCGCGGCAACGGTTCATTTCAAGCACTTGTTTTACTTTTTTTCGTAGTATCATTGGTGTTTGCTTTATTACCTACCCAGTACAACTCTTTGTTGAACTGAATAACTGCCAAGATGGTCGCCTTCAGTCATGTCACATCCTAAATCCCTTGCAATCCCTCTTCGAGCATTGAGGAAGTCGCTTTAGGCAAATTCTTCACTGAATCATCAGTGGAGTTGCCGGACTTCCTTGGATCTCAAATTTGTGAAGTCACCCAGTCATTGGCCTGTTGTGCCTGCCGCTTAAACACTAATTTAACTTCGGGGCAGAACAGCCGGCGCTGTTTTAGTAAGCCATTCTATGACCATGACCGGTTTCTGGACGGCTTTGGCAATTAGTGGTAATCAGGAACCTCGTACTAACCTAAAAAAGTACTTATATTTTTGCAGGTGGCATCTCCCGAATTCTATATCCGTTTTATGGCACGCCCGTTCCCTTCCGTTAGTTATCCCTCTACCCAGATTGGCCGATCGAACTTTCTACCCACGCTCAGCACAGGACGAACATCTGAACCGCTTTACTGTAAAATCAATCACATCGCTGGCTGTCTTCTGTCAAAAACAAGTAGAGTGCTCCATCTTGAACTTTCTATCTAAATTTGGAATTTAGCTCTCAAGCTATTCACAGGCTGCGTTGGTCACCCTCGTCAACGACGGTAACTGAAGGCTTAGTTTCGGCTACGGGCAACTAAAAATATCATTGGCTGTGACCCTTTCCTAGCTCCATGCCCTGTTGGCACATTAACTGGTGCCTCCCGATCTCCCAGTCTCCACCTCTCGTATAGCTCTTACCAGCTGTAAGTTTGGCCATACGCGCACTTGTCTCTTCATCCCAAATTGCCTCGCAAGTGTCCTCGCCTTTTTAGAGGTTGATGGAACTCATCCTCCGAATACCCATAACCCAGCCCGTTTCATGTACCCTAACTATGTCATTATGGACCGCATCAATCACTTGTCTAACAATCTGGATCAAGTAATCCTGGAGTAAAAGTCTCTGACCTCATGTGCAGTCTTAGAAACGACAGTTTCTTTTGTGTCAGGCCACGTACCTCGGAAACAATGCACCTGGAACTGGCGTCGCTCCTGACCCTGAGAGTCTATCGAGTGCATGGCTGGCTGACGCCGCAATCACAACCATATGAAGTCTTTTCCCGAATTAGCTCCTAGTTGTTACCATGCCACCCACAGTTTTGTCCCATGCAGGTCGCCACTTTTGCCCATTACATTTTTGAGATCACTTCTGACGCACTTTGCTGGCATTTTTGAAGATAGTTAATCGTTACGAAACCTGGCTTAAACTGTTTAGGCAGACAACTGTAAGGTCCCTAGACCGACCTAGTTCATGCGCCGTTAGTGGGTGAATCAGCTTCCTCCGGCTGAATAGCAAACAAGGGACTTCAAGGATAACAACTTGTTATTACCTTCTAATTCAACATGAGACGCAAAACAAAGCTGGTTTTCTTCGCCCAGACTCTTGCCTGTACTGAATTGTTGCAATTTTACCACATCATGCCGTCTTCGAACACCTTATTAACTATTATGAACAATCCAGTAAGTTCTTGATCTCCTCGTCAGTGGAGTTTTATATATCTTCAGTTTATGGAGTGTTGTGTGAACCCTTTTCAGTGAGAGATTTTCGATACTATCTGGATACTACATGACAACCAGGCGTTTGGAGAGGACTGTATGCCCCCTTAGTTATGCAAGTAGTGTATCGTCGCTCTGGCACCCTGGCTCCGTTGGGTAATTAATGGAGCCTGGGAAGATGAGTTCGTTATTGAGGACTGGAGCGTGAACATCCTTGTCTGTTTTCCAAGAAGTGGAATAAAACAAAGTGTGGTATAAGCACTTCGCCGTTGATGAAAATGTCATCGCATTTTTTGTCTCAGGATGCTTCAGTGTATGTGGGGCTCGAGAACGAAACTCGATCAAGCCGAGTTTCGGGTTGGGCGCGGATTTGCAGACCAAATCTTCACACTGGTTCATACGTGAATCTTGCCACGACTACCAGTTACCGATGGTTTTCTGTGTTTTTAAATTCACCTTAGCGTTCACCTCCATTCATAGTGACTTCCTATGATGGACAATAAAACTAGATAGCATTCCTTCAAATATCAGTCGTAATTAAAACGTAATATCGCTCCACCACTCTGTCAGTTCTGATCATTAACAATCCTAGTGTTCGATATTTCACCGGGCATTCAAGGGGCTTGTATCCTGTTGCCCATTTTGTTTAACTTGACAACCTCTACACGGTTCTGAAGGTGTTGAATTTGCATTATGGTGCCTGTTGACTGACGTCGACTATGCTGACGTTATCGTCCTATCAACTTCAAGTTGTAGTGATATGCAGACTGGTGTCACGGGTGAATGCTGTTAAAACGGTCGGTTTATTCCTAAACGCTGGGAAGGTCAACATGTTTTTGAGTTGCATCTCGAAACCAGGAGAGGTCACTTCTCGTGATTAATAACTGTCCACTCGAGGAGGTAGACAGTCTCAAGAAACTTCGGGCGAGAATGTTGTCATATGGTCGTAATCGTCTTCTCAATTGATGCTGCTTGCCGGGTTTTCTCAAGCCCTAGAAGGTGTCTATAGCGCTGACGCTATAACTTTATTGCCACGGTGATTCAAGTATAGCGAGAATTTATCCAGTTAGGCTTCCTATGCGATTGTAAATGCTGGCTTACGCGCGCAGATCAGCGAAAAATGAATGTATATGACCACCGCTCTCTGGAAACCATGCTTCGATTAAAGTACATTGACATTGTTTCGAATGGGAGTGCGCAATCGTTGTAACCGTATTGTGAGGACATCACCGGTCATCCTCAAAAAAATAAAAGGTGGTTTGGGCACGGTCTTCGTCGTCCGCCTTGCGGGCTCGGTGTTGCTGCCTTCTATCCTGCACCGTTGCTTGCTTAGAGGCGTTAAAATGGAGCCAAATCAACATATTTCGCCAAGCTATGGAAGTGGGTTTCGACCTTCGGTGTTTGGTCGTCGTCGTTGAAGAAGCGAATTGATCGAGCTGCCCAGATATGCTGTCGTTGATTACCGCGCGTGTAGGGGTAAAGTTCGCGACCTCATGAAGAACAAATAGATCGGGCATAATCATATCGGTACCAATTAGAAGTTAGTAAGTACCATACTGGCAAATATTTGCAGCTTTGCGAAACGGACATGTTGGTGACAAGCAGTCTTTCCTAGTCAGCGAAACTGAATGTCCCCTCACCATTACCGCATCGAATGTTCAGTCCGAAACGACTGTGGTGGTTGTTTGGATTGTCGCCTAGCCGAGTTTGACCAGTCCAGCTCTTGACATCGATCATCAGATGGAGGCATTGGAATCTTTTAATCAGTTCTTATATATATAAACTTCTTAATCGCTTTGCTGGGATGCTGACTGTGGTGCGTTGACGAAAACAACAGAGGTATTCGTAAGATGGTTTCACATTCTTACGTAGTCCATTTTATTATGATCTGGTTCCCAAACGAGCCATTCACAGCTTGCGTATGTTGCTAGGGGAAGGTTGTCTAGCCGTCTCCCGGAGGAGTCTTGTTGGATGCTGAGATAAAATGTGATATAGGAGTTGGCTCAGGGATCTTGGCGTTCTGAGAGCCTGAATCGAGAGAAGACAACAGAAGACATTCGCGCTGTGCTGTTGACAGCAACGTTTCGTCAGACTGGGTAAGAGTTCAGAAACGTGTGCATATCCCAACATCCCTTATCGAGGGCCCGTCCCTAATCGAATGGTTCGGCGCGCGTCCTATTTGCCCCTCCAATGTGTCAGAGATACAGACAAGTCGGTTCCCGCAGATGCTACAGAATGCATAATATTGAAATTTTTCGTTTCATGCAAGGTTTCTTGTTAATTGCAAGCAAAAAAGACTGACTGATAACCGCCCCAACTACTTGTTCCTTGTTTTCTAAAGCGCTCTTACTCAAGAGCCTCGCTGAAAGACAAGGATGGCAAACAAACTTACTTACTGGCTGTTCACGGTTGCCACATCATATTGCCAATGTCCAGTTTATCTGTATTAACTATGAAGGTTGTGTGTCTGATATCACCCCGCTCCTCGCGTCTTTGTAGCATTTTTGCTGTCGGTTTCCGACTTCATTTTTCCAGGCCAGCGACCGTACATACTTTGCAGTTAACCCTTGTGAAGTCCGTCCTACCGGATGACCGGCAGCTAAGAACGTCTTCACAAAATGGAAATTTATACTTTCTGTTCGTCGCAGGATTATTCACCAAATTGTTTGAGGTCACTCCCACTAACCAGGAGATCCTCGTCGTAGCTGTAAATTTGGTTCGCAGCTGGGTCTGTCACTATAAGTTATCCTCACCATAGCCGTCTGGTGCATAGGACACAGTATGAACCAGTTAATCACGTATGGTTGCATAAGGACCTTCCCGTAACATCAGCTTACAAATTAAATGGTAAGTGGCCCAGGCCTTACTTAGTTATTTGAAGTCTCCAACGGGCGTCTGCCGCACCCGTCGAACACCTTGAACCGAATTTTCCATGCTAACTGTAGTCGTCTCGGTAGACCACTTAGCACTCATCCTCGACGTCATACTCTGTCAATTTTATCTTTATCGCTCACACCAACATGCCATCTGCAACTTCACCACTGTTAACTTTTTAATCCCGGACGGTAGCGCTCACTCCAGAGATGGTTAGTTTCGTGCATGCTATTCCCCTCAGGTATATTTTCTTCTTCCTGAATCTATTGTCCACTTTCGGGTTCCAGGCCTCGGCTCCTGACCTGGGCTACAAACTCGAGATTATATCAGCAGCCCCTTATTATAACTCTGCTCTCTTGCTAGCAGCTGGCCACATCTCGACTGCATAAATATGCTTTTCAAATAATGTCATTAATCACCGCTTTCTTCTCATATTTTCACCTTCCGTTTTTTTCATTTTATTCTTTCAGTATTTAAGAGTCTTTTATTCTCGGTGTGTGCCATGTAGCCTGTTTGTACTGACATTTTCGGCCTTCCCACCCGATCTCTTGTAGGTACCTGTAGTGGTCCCGTCTTGCCCAATTTTGCCGAGATTTCTCCACGCTGAATTACCATGGATGAAACGAAAGAAGATGTCGATATTGGAGATGCAACCCCTACTACAACATCACAAGACGATAAAAAGACTTCCAAAAATAAGAAGAAGCCTGCCAAGAAAGAGCCTAAAAAGGATGCCAAACCTACTAAGGAGGCCATTCGGGCTGAAAAGGTTTCCAAGCATGTAGCAAAATTGAAAGAAGAACTTGCTCGTCGAAAAGCGGAGGAAGAACGCATCCGTCAGGAGGAGGAGGAAGAGGAACGCAGAATACAGGAAGAATTAAGAAAAGAAGAAGAGCGAAAAAAAATCGAGGCGGAGAAGCACGAGAGAAGGAAACAAAAAGAGAAAGAAAGAAGGCAAAGACTAAAGGAAGAGGGCAAGCTTTTAACAGAAAAGCAGAAGGAAGACAGACGAAAGGCTTTTGAACTTGCACAGGCACGTGGACTGGATCTAAACGCCCCGCGGCCCGAACCCAAGAGACCGAACTACTCAAAAAAGAAGAAGAAAGCTCAAGTGCTGAATGCGACCGCGGAAAATGAAGTCGCAAACACCACTGCTGTTGAACCTCAAGAAGTTGTATCACCCAAAGACGATGTTTAGATGATTGGATTGATCTCACCCGTGAGTTAACCGTAGTCGAACAGAGGGATAAAGAAGATGCTGAAGTCAGCGATCTTGTGAGTGAGGACTCAGAGGAAGCTAACGGTGAAAGTTTAGTCGAGGTTGATGATTCTTGTCTGCCCGACGCGGCCTCCACCTCAAAACTCAGAGAGCAATTGCTATCAGAAGAAGAAAAACAGAGGCTCATTGAACAGGCCAAGGCCCGTATCGAGGTTGGTTCGCCTTAAAGTAACTTTATTTTTAGGAACGTCACCAAGCATTTAATATAGCTGCGGACGAAAAGAAACGACTCCGAGCAGGCGTTATTTGTGTCCTTGGGCACGTCGATACCGGCAAGACTAAAATTCTCGATAAACTGCGGAACACGAATGTGCAGAACCGAGAGGCTGGTGGCATTACTCAACAAATTGGTGCTACTAACGTACCTCGCGAAAACATTATATCTGCAACGAGCATGTGCAAGTACTTCAACGCTCATGAGCTGGAACTGCCAGGATTGTTGATTATCGACACACCCGGCCACGAATCCTTCTCGTATGTCACCGTTTCGGAAGTCTTTATCGCGTGCATTATCTTTACATTTTATGTCCTTGTGGTCGTTAACGCTGATATCACTGTTGCCGTTTACCTTTTTAAGGCTTTTCCAGAACACGGAAACGTCGTTTTAAACGTCATTTTTCAACTCTTTACTTTCATCTGCAGTAGTGAAGTAATATTGTACTTAACTTTTTCATTAGATCATAGCATCTGGTTTTCATGGTCCTTAAATTGTAAAACAGAATGCTAGTTTTTTTTCTCAAAGCCGCTATAATCTCTATGCTTGCCTTCTTAGGAATCTACGCGTTCGTGGTTCTTCCTTATGCGACTTTGCGATCCTCGTAGTCGATTTGATGCACAGTCTTGAAGAACAGACCAAGGAGTCAATTAGAATTCTTCGTAATCGAAAGGCGCCTTTCGTGGTGGCTCTAAATAAAATTGACAGACTTTATGAATGGAAGTCCGACCCCAACAAATCTGTAGAAGAAACGATGGCTGCGCAAAGCGATGTTACTATGAATGATTTCAATACACGTTTCAAGCAGGCACGTTGCAAATTTCGAGGTTTTCCCTTTTCTTTATTATTATTGTGTAGCATTAACCAATTTTTTATGTGTATTGTCGAAAAAAGTAGAATTTTCTTTGCTTTCAAACTACATTAAACCTACTCCTTCCCACGCCATACTTCACCTTTAGGGAAAATATTCAGTGACATGAAATGCATTGCCTCCTCTTTGCACTATAAATCGACTTCCAAAGCAATAATCGGTTGCATATTTTCATATTCCACGTTGTCGAAACACCTCCGCTTGGCGGTGAAGTTACCAATTCGCATGCTAACAAGAAGGGTTACTATAGCCATCTGGTGAATGGGACACAATGCAAACCGCGTTATCGCACACGGTTGCTCAACCACCTATCTGCAGCTTCAGTGGGCTACTTCCGAGTGTACATGGTGTCTCAGCTAACGGGCTTATTTCGCTGCTGGGCTTGGGTAGATACTTTTGCCAATTACCTCGCAGTTTGGCACTGGGAGGAGGCGAGAAGTCTTGCCCTACACGAGCACATTCTTCACGTCAATCGTGGTTTGCGTATATATCTCAAATGTCACTTGCGCTCGTTTTTTAAGGTTCATGTGAACAATATAAACACGTGAATGAAGAAGCCAGCTGTGGAGATGCCTAAACTGCACGTTAACACATTTTATCATTTTATAGCACCAAACACCCTGCAGGTTAATTCCTGAAGTTTTCCTTGTCATATTCACATGGTTTTTGAAATGCCGTCGTCAATTCGTAGTTTCCGTCTTTTCCAGGTTGTGCATGATTTCGCAATGCTGGAGATTAATGTGGAACTCTTCTACAACAACAAAAATCCGGACGAATATATCAGCATGGTACCTACTTCAGCTCATACAGGAGATGGCATGGGCGACCTCCTAGCCTTCATTTGCCAGACTATGCAACAGAGACTACGGAAGCGCCTAACATTCTCCGAGGAGCTTAAAGCGTCAGTAATGGAGGTAATTTCTTACCCATCAAAGACCCGTTTAATCCCCATTTCAAGGACTGCCTTCCCTTGACTCCGATTGTTTTATGCATCCTCCATTTACCAAATCTTCCAAAAAACGTTGCTAGTCTGGGACATGCCTTTTATAGGCTTGTTTTTCTTTTCATTTGCGTCCTACCGTAAAGTCGGCGTATGTCTCCTAAGCTGTTGTAAACACGAGGTAACGAAAACTTACAAAATAGTTGTCAAGTCTTTCCATCCGTCATCTGTGCTTAAATTCCACTGAATGTCAGTTAGGGAACTGGTAGTCTTCGGTTATACAAATGCCTTAAAATTACTTTTTATATACGCCTACCTTAACCAAATTTGTACGATTCTTCAAAGTCTGCTTGCTAACCATTCGAACGAAGCGAGGTTTCGCATCCTCATTCCTTACCGACTTTTCCCACAACAGCTCGTCAAAAGCTCTTCCGTGAAAGTCTCGTTTAATTCTGTCTGCATGCACTCCTGAAAATGGGGTTGTACGGACTTTATCTTCTCTAACTCACGCTTCCTACTTATATCCTTTGTTTTTTGTCACTTTTGCATGTTGCTTACTTGCCCACGTTTTCTGTTCATGCGCTGTGTAAGGTGAACATTTTTTTTTCTCTCCCCAAGAAACCTAGTAGAGAATTACTTAAACCCTTTTTTCTATTCTGTAGGTCAAGGAGACAGTTGGTTTAGGCACCAGCCTGGACGTTATTGTCGTAAATGGTCGTATTCGAGAAGGTGATACTATCGTGTTGGCTGGCCAGGAAGGGCCCATCGTCACCACTGTGCGCGGTATCCTCTTTCCTGCTCCAATGTCGGAACTTCGCGTGAAGGGCACTTACGAGCATTTGAAGGAGGTAACTGGCGCTCAGGGTGTAAAGTTGATCGCCAAGGACCTGGAGAAAGCCTTGGCCGGGCTTCCCTTGTACGTTGCAGAGGACACAGCTGATGAACTATATTATAAGGTATTGCAGAGATGTTCGCTTTCTATTCGTGCATAAGCTTCGTCCACTTGGCAATTTTTACTAGAGTTTGAAATGGCTTATTTTCAGTAGTGTGGCTGGAATTGCTCTAGACCAAACTACTGTCACATGTCCAATGAAGAGACTGCATTACTTACTTACTTGTACTTTGTTACGGCTGTGATCATGCCTGATCTAGTCGGCCTCGATTATGTCGCAGATTGCGCCCCTTCACGCGCGAAGATCTGCAGCAGCAGACCCGGACAGTTCTATCCATTCTCTTCGTCAGTGACGGACGCCGAATACCGAAGGTCTAAGAACAACTTTGATGTCCTGACGAACTGTGTCAGGCCAGGTTTTGAGCTGACCCCCTCTTCGACGCCTCCAATTGGGTAGTGGGGCAGGTTCAAGGGCGGTAACACTGAGTTCGTAAGGTGGGCGTCATTCGTCGTTCTTGGATGGCTTGGGATATCCTTGCGATGTTTTCGCAGCGATTGCGGACTGTCTCATTTGAGATGAAGTCTGTGTACTTCACTCGGAGGTTGGTTCTCACGAAGTGGTGTTCAAATGCCTCCAGTTTTCGCTCATCTTGCACGTGTGTAGCCTAGCATTCACAGCCGCAGTGGAGGACATACCGGACAGACGCACTGCATACGCGAAATCTTTGTGGTGACGGAAATGTCGCGTCGTGGCGACAGGCAATTTGTAAGGTTTGAAGAAACCCGACGAGCAGCATTGATTCGGGAAACAATGCCATCCTTACTCTGCTATTCGGCAGCAACGCTGCCGCAAGGTATTTGAAACTGCCTACCTCTTCAAGTTGACAGTCATCAACCTCTATACGTGCCTTCTCCTGAGCAGGGATGCAGCTGGAAAAAAAGTTTGGTCTTGCCCGCGTTTATTTACAAGCCGACCGATTTAGCGGCTTCATTCACCCGTGAAACCATAGACTATAGATCACCAAGGTTTAAGGCTACTAAGGCAATATCATCTGCGTAGTCGGGATCAGCCAACCGGCGTCCAGGTGCAAGCTCAACACCGTCCTCTTCATGCAGGGCCTTCCCAAGAATCCAGTCGATAGCGTAGTTGAACAGGATGGGTGACAAAATATAACCTTGTCGAACGCCATACCGAATACCAAATGGTTGTGAAAGATTGTTATGGACCAAAACTCTCTCAGTAGTTGAGCATGGCGATGATTTTCGATGGTAGACCATCTAGTGCCATTATCCGCCATAAGGATTTACGATGGACGGAATCGAATGGGGCGGCGAAGTTGGCAAAGTAGACGGCCGTCGGTTGCTGGTAACTATTGCGGAATTTAAGGATGCACCTTAGTGTGAATATTTGGTCCGCACATCCATGCCCAGCACGGAATCCGACTTGGTTGGGCCTCGTTCTAGAGTCGTGCACAGCCTGGAATCGCCTGAGAAGAACACTAGCGAAGCTTTTAGCAGCAAGGTCGATAAGACTTATGCCACGGTAGTTTTCGCATCTTGCTTTGACTCCCATGTTGTGGACAGGCACAAGGATGCCTGAGCCTCAGTCATCAGGAACAACCTCGTCTCACACGCTTGTACAATCACTTCATGGAGCCAGGGCGCCAGTGTGTCGACCCAAGACTTTTAGATTTAAGAGAGTATATCGTCCTCTCTAGGTACCTTGTTGTTGCGCAACCTTTTATGTCATCAGACTTCTCCTTCAGAAGGGGATCGCATGACACTGCATATGCAGGAGAAGAAGGAGACTCCATTGCACATAGTAAAAGGCTTGATATCGAAGTTGAGAAGGTTCTCGAATGCTCACGCCAGCGCTCGATCTTGGCCGGGTTTTCAGCAATAAAGCTGCCATTCACGTCACGAACAGAGTCGCTCAGTGTAGAGGGTCTACCGCTAACTTGTCGGATAATTTGGTAGTTTTCGAGTGTCACCTACGTTTAAGGCCTGCTGCATTGAAGTTGCTATTTCAGCCCAATATTTATCCCGGTCTTTCCTAAACGATTTTGCCGTCATCTTTCGGCGTTGGTGGAAGTAAGCGTCGCTGCGGGACCTGGCTCGAGCCGTCTGGGCAGACAACTGCAGGGTTCTTCCGATGATCCAATTAGTGCGGCGTCGCTGAGTCTATCCAAGGATTTTCGCAGCTGCCTCTTAGACTAATGCCTCCAGTGATGACCACTCACTCTCCGTCTGTTCGGAGTAAAACAGTACCGGATATCTCTGTCCAGGGCCTCAGCAGTGCCGGGTTGCAGGATTTTGGCGACATTGAGGCGTCTAGCACGGGACATTTTGGGTGCGGATGATAGGTGCACTTTCAAGCGTGTACAGACGAGAACCTGGTCAGATCCATAGGCATTACCAGTCTCGGCACCACACATTGATCTGCTATCATGAACCCAGCTGCGGAACCGTGAACTGACTAGGATGTATTCGATCTGACTGGCCGTATGACCGTCGTTTGAATACCAGGTCAGCAGGTGTTTGTTGCGGTGCTGGTAGCCCGTATTCTTGACGAACAGTCGGTTCTGGTCAGCAAATTTTAGCAGCCTCTCACCGTTTTCACATCTAGAATCAAGCCCAAAACGGTCAATAAGATGACTGTTAGTGGAGTCACCATGTCCAGTTCGGTCGTTCCAGGCCCCAGGTCGTTCGGCGCGAGAATCTTTAAACTAACGCTTGCATTTGGGAGTAAAACGTCCCTTTGTTGTGCTGTTCCGCAGCGGAAATTGCTGCCTACACGGAGACGATAGAGATGTTTGTGAAGTGACATTTCAGTCGCACATAGGCCATCCGTTCGTTGACTGGCTCCCAATCAAGCAGTATACGGTTCGCTTGTTGCAAGAGGGCAATTGCCACACCATGTTTACCAGAAAATTCGCGACGGCCACTGTTGTACAGGGTGAAATGTGAGTTGGCTCCCGGTATCTTTATTTCCAGAGAGCCTGAGCCAGGTATTTGGACTTTGGGCAGGCAGTATGCATCTACGTTGTACTGATAGAGGCTGCGCGCTGCCAGCCTTTGGGTACCCGATTCCAAGAGCGTTCGCACATTCCAGCATCAAATACATAGGGTCCGATTCCGATTGAGTAGCCCAGCTTGCATACTATTCGCCTGCACCACTGGACTACGGTTGCGGAGCGCTTCGGTTCCCGCGGACGCCGTAGCATGGATCGTGGTACTATACTCGGACATATTTTCATGAGGTATCATGGAGATTGTGAGTACGGACGGGTCCCTAACAGCCGCTCGGATTGCTTGTTCGAGTTTGTCTCTAGCGCTTTGGCTCAAGAGGCAGTGGGGCTAAACTAACATATTGAATGTTGATTCACACTCGCCATGTCGCAGTGCCGTCATCTGGCTTTGCGGCTTTTTATACGGCTTTTGGTGTGCCAGACCTCAGCGCATCGCACCCTGGTAGCACTGTCGCTGTTGGTCCGCTACTGCTTATTCGCCAGACCCGAGATTCCGCTTATTTCGCAGCTAACCTTCACTGAAGGCCGTTCCACTATCCGCCACCTGTGGACGCGCCGGGTAGCCAGTAGCTAGGCTAATGGGTAACCCATCTACATTGCTTCATCAGTGACTGTGGCTAATTTGATCAGCCTATTGTCACGTAGGAATGGTCTTCACTGACCTACCCTGACCGCATAAGGCAATATAGATGCTCGGTTTTGGCCAATAGTTCTAGCCTAAATTTCTCATGGGGTTGTAATTTGACAGCAAACCATCAGCAACGCAGAAGTATTATTGATAAGGGCAAAAAAAGTTTTGATGTCCAGTTATGGCTTACCTGTCTGTTCTGACACCCTCCGGTACCTATGATTGACTCAGTGAGACCTGGCCTACGTCTTTACCGGTGTTTTCAGGGCCTTATACTTGACTTTTAGTGAAATAACTCCTCTTCACACCTACTCAGCACTTATTCTGAACTTTTTCATTCGTAACTGACGATCACATGCTCCTTTAGCGACTGCTTAAAACGTAGTTGACACCACGTGCTCTCTAGAGTTTGCTGCGTATAGTTAACATACCATAATTTGTGCTGAGTTTATCTCGTTTTTCTCCTTCCTTTTAGGATGAGGTGAACCGCGGTTTGCACGAAGCTCTTAAAGGCCATTTCCGTTTCTCCGGTGGGTGTGTACGTCGTGGCTAGCACCCTAGGTTCCCTAGAGTCTCTCCTTGTCTACTTGAAGTCCGTTAATATACCCGTGAGTTGATTTTCGCCCCATTATTTGCTTACCTGTCCTTGGAAACAACTAAAATCACGCGATAGCATTCTTACTTACGAGGCCTTATGGTTCGATCGGTGTGCTATTAGAAAATGTAAATCAGTCATTTTATTTGTTCGACGAAGCTTTGTTCGGTGGCTACAGGTGTTTTCAACAAGACCATGTACAGTCATCATGTTTTCTGGACTCCTCCTCTAAAAATACATTGCGCTCTATCTCTCTCTCTCTGCGCGTAACCTGATTTTTGGGATTATCATCTCGTTGTAGGACCGTCACATTATTATTCGTGGTAAAGCTCGGGGCGATTTTCTGACAAACTCTATTCTTGCTGCTTATGCACCTATGCTACCACACCTCGGTGTTCTAATATATTGTTCTAATATATTACTTCCATCTCTAGATAAAAAATCTTTTGTCTGACTATTTTTCGGGGTTTTTACTTTCTGTCAAATTCTTCCTGGTCATTAACTTACCTACAGTGCCGAGTGATTCTTTCTTTCAAATAAAAACTCGGATTTAACGCATGAAAATATGCATTATCAAACGGTTTTATTTTAAAGATCGCTTAGTCCTACTAGAGGTCCGTTGTTAAAATACATAGCTGACATTTTTTTAATTTTTTTATCTTTTTAACTCCGCAAACGCTCTATAACAATCGTTTTGCCCGTTGTAAAACATTTCACGTGGTTCAGGTTTTTTTCCTGCTTCCATCGATAGGTGCTGACTTTGAAGTTTTTTATTCGGTGCTTAGAAAATACTGCAATCCTGCATGACACCTAAAAACACGGGGAGCACCACTAGGATCGCACGTCCTCTTGGCCGCGAACCCCCGCAGCAGGACTTTAGGACCAGCGCCAGGGGCTCCGATCGACACTGTTGTGCTTCTTACGCTGCCCACGCTGTATTCGCACATTCGTATCTCTACTGGGTTTATCGACGAAAACACTCATTAAAACTTCATCCGTTCACGCAGAAATCGTGCAGTGAAGTTCGCCAATGTCGGTAATGGCGCACGATGTATCGTGTATGTGAGTGCGTTAAAACAGAGGATTTGTGCCACATCGATTGGTTGAACTCGACATTGCCACTGATATGGGAGCAAAAGGAGTAAAAAAAACCGAGCCAGCAGTTATTTACCATCACAATACTTAGAAGGTTACCCATCAACAAGGTGAATCAGTCTTCCTTTGCAATTTGGGCCCGGTTTCAAGGACTTCTTCAAAATATTGCTGCTGGTACTTCTCCGAGCAAGGATGCGAATCTGCCTCTTTGCTAACTGGGACTAGTTGCCGGCAAATGTGTGGTATGCATAGACTTTCCTTCAGTCGGTTAGTAGGAGAGAAATAGTAAATTAGATACAACGTGAGTCTTCCTGAAGCTCAATCCACTCGCTTATGAACACTGCACCGTACTCTGGACAGTTGTGCCCCTCCCCACTTACGACAGACGAACAGGAGAAGGGCTATCATTTTTGATCTTTCTGTACATTCGAGATAAAAACTATTCACTAGGGCCAGACACCTTAATACATTTTTTTCATTATTACCCTACAGTTCGTTATTTCTGCCGATTTCGAAAGTAAGTCATCAAGAAGCACTGGGAATTATTAATGTCAAAATATTGGGAGACTCTTTCTGGAAGATAATTTTTTTCAAAAAACTGTTAAAAAGTGACTGACAATAGAATCACACCTTTAAAATCCGTAGACGCCTATTCTCTATCTATGAACTACCAGAAAGTAACAGAATGGACCTACTATTGTGACCAACTTAGTCAACGTTTGAATGTCCTCAACACGACCTATGACACTGCCTTGCCAAAGATCTGGGACCCACGTACAAAAAGACATTTTTTATCAAGGATTTTAGATACGCGTACTTCCAGCTCATGTATGATCTCTTTTGCTATTGCCTTGCTATTCGCAAGTATACTACTTGATGAATTTATGGGCGTCTTCTGTACTCGTGCAGTTGAAACCTGCCTTTCACCTGAACTAGCCTAACTAGCCTAAGACTTGCTGATAGTATGTACTAAAAAAGTTCAATTTCCTTTTACTGCGAATCTGTACAATCTGTGGATAGAGTAGCAGTAGGAAGTTCCTTCGATCCTGTTCTCGTCAACATTTGTTTATCATATCTGGAGGAAAGTTTACTCAGAATTGAACTGGACAATACTGTACAGAGGGTTTCTGTATGGTAATATGTCAATCGTTAAAAACGACAGAGCTAAAAATTAACCGCAGGTAGCCTGCAACGAAAACCGTCTTCTCGGAGCTCCATTATTCAGTAGCAAGATGGTAGGTTACTCACATTGTTGGCCTTCCCCAAAAAAATATGAAAGGTCCACTATCTGTATTTTTCGAGTTTAATGCCGGTACGACGGAAGCGAAATCTTGTCTACACTCTTCTGAAGAGCAAGTGACCTTGGCTCTAGTGAAAACCTTGGACTTAAGACTTTATCCGTCTCCAAAATATCCTGGTTAAACGCGGCTATCCAGCCAATTTCATTCCATTCATGAGTATATTCATCACCTGCGGTGAAAATTAAAGGAACAAAAGTCACGTTGAAATATTGGTGTTTTTTAAAGTAAAAAAATTAAAACATACTCAAGCGTTGCCTGCGTTCCGTCAGTAAAAGGACATACAGTGCATCTGACTTCGTATTTATCTGTCCTGTGAAAACCGTTTCAACTAACTTAATGCCACTTCATATGGCGTTAATTAATTCACGGAAATTTTGGGACACAAGCGTTTTGGACAAACCAGAATACAGTGAGAAGTCAGGTCACTTCATTGTTTGCCTTTAAAGTCAGAAGATAAATTGACGCGCTATTTTCTACCTGCAAGACATTGGGCCTTGATTTAGCCAGGCAGAATGGTGCTCGCGCATCTGCTTGGATAGACGCCCAGTTGTTCTACCAATATAACCTGGTTATATCAGGTCGCACTACAGCGACGAAGCAGAAATCGACCTAATTGTCGGACACCTCCTTTTCTCTCCCTCCGTCCCATCGTAGGACTAGACTATAACCCCTGACTTCTGATCCCCGTCTACCCCATACTTACTGTTTATTCGATGTTTAAAATTTTGTCACTAGCTTCCCTCATATTACTGTAAAGGCCTGATGATGAATAATTGAAAGCGTACGTTCGCCAAACTCCACTTCTTAAATGTATATTTGATAACAACTGCTACTTAATTGGTTTAAATAGGCAGTATATTTCGATAGGCCTGTGCGGCGGGCTTCGTCCAACGACGTTGCGTTCCAGTCCCCTCTTCGTTCTGCAAATTTGCTATGGACCCGTTTTCGTAAGCAGCCGTTATTCAGCTTTACTTGCTGTAAGTTATACGAAATCATGCAGCACAAGGTAGAAAACGAACTCTTTCACTTGAAGCCTGCTTATGCGCTTCAAGTGGAATTATTTCTATTTCACTACTTTTTAGTGTTCTGGCATCAGCGTTGGTACTGTGCACAAAAAGGACGTCATGAAAGCATCGATCATGGTGGAAAGGGACCTTAAATGGGCTGTGATACTCGCTTTCGATGTCAAAGTGGACAAGGATGCACAGCGGTTCGCCAATGAGGTCGGTGTGCGTATATTCACCTCAGAAATTATCTACCACTTACAACAGAAGATGGAGGAATATGTGTACGCGCTGTTTGTTGAGTTTGGCCTTTCATTGTAAAGTTGGATTATTTGATCTTTTCAGATGTAGTTAGGTTAGGTATATGCTACGTGCCCGAGAATGATTATAAATGTACGTTGGCCGTAGTCGGTTTACGTGTATCTGGAATTCTTCTCCAGCTGTTAATTAAGGTATCATCTTTCTGCCATTTTGAATTCTCGATAGCCAAGTCGATGCTGTGAATAACTGAACACTTTCAGTGCTTCCTCGTCTACCCGAATTCTTAGAAAAGTCAGAATTACGCGACCCCTTTGGAAGGCTCATTATAGACAAAAAGGTAATACTTTTTGATACAACCCTGCATTTTTGTCTCATCTCCATTTAGGGAGGAACTGATGAAGGATAACCGACGGAAGCACCGTGACCAGGCTGTCTTCCCAGTAAAACTGAGTATCCTACCCGACATGGTATTTAACAAGCGCGCTCCTATTGTAATGGGCGTGCGAGTTGAGGCTGGCCTCTTGCGCGAAGGCACGCCAATTTGTGTGCCCACGCGGGAAAATATTTGTTTGGGTCGCGTCTTCTCAATCGAGTCCAACCACAAGACCGTGCCCGAGGCACGCACCGGCCAGGAAGTCTGTGTCCGAATCGATCCACTGGAGGGCGAAGCACCGAAACTCTTCGGTCGACATTTTGACCAAACCGATACTCTCATTTCGAAGGTATGGTCTCCTTTCGTTCACTTTATTTTGTGTTCTTCTGGCTAGCTTGTACCACATTTTCCCTCTTTCCAACTTTAGAGCTGTTGCTAAGGTTATATTCTGCCCTTACACTTAACTATTCTTTATTTCCATGAGGTGGTATTCAACACCTTGTGGTATAACCGTAACCGCTGAATTCAATGCGATCATGTGATTTATACGCTCGGCAAATTTACTAGGCTGTTCCCCGTTCATATTTTGCAGCGAAGCTGTTGAGCCATATTCTTTTGCCCTCTATTCTCGTAATTATTTGGACAAACTAGCTTAACCCTTGATTTCAGTAGGAACCCACCTGATGATCTGTTCGGGGATACAACTTTTAATGGGAAATTGTGAACGAAGAAACGCCCTAGAATTTGCGTTGTGCGAAAGGCTACTAGGACGTTTGAGTCATGTATTAACTGTTTTATAATTTGGCCACTTTCGATAGAATCCACTAGATAAGCTACTTTTATTGCTTTCCTTTCAGATTTCGAGAGAAAGCATAGATATTGTAAAGGAGTTTTTCAGGAATGACCTCAACAAGGAAGACTGGAAGCTTATGGTAGAGCTCAAGAAATACCTCTCAATCTTGTGAAACCCACCCGCCTCTCCCCCCCTGTGGTGAACTTTTCTGACCTTCGCATAAGTTATTTTTGTGCAATGTTTGAACTCTTGCGATTTTCTTTATGCCGTGTAAAAAGGAAGTTCCGATGATGGTAAAACTATTACTGATCCACTTTTTCACATTCTGTAAGCGAGACACCGCGCATTTGAGACAGTAGAATTCTTTTATTTGCTAGGGAAAGTCTACTTGTTCACGCACGTAGTCTTGTAGTCAAAAAAGCATGAAAACTGTATAGGTTGAATATAGAGCAATCTGGGCTTTCTCTTCAGGATCGACGATATCTGTCAAGATGCCTCCAAGTTACGCAGCGTCAGACTTACATTGTCACTTTAGTAAATAGCTAGATCCCTTCGTTTTGAAGGATTTTCCTCGTACCGCTCTGGATTTAAAAGCGATCTATAGTTTAGTGTTACAAACAGCCGGGTAAAAGTTCTCCGCCCGGTCCTCGTCCTCTTCGTTTGCTTTCCAGCACTGAGCTATAAACCGTAACCTATTACTCTTCCTCGCATTTTTCAATACTAACGTACGCGGCACGTTGTCGTTATTTCTACGCAAATCATCCCTGGGTCCCGTTATTCCGTCTAGTTGGAAGAACCAAAAGATTATAGTACGTAGTGTTGTAATCTTCGCCGCGGTGTCCTACGGACCAGCATAGACGTACCCCGTCTCCTCAACAAGCAGACTGGTCCGCATTTCAATCTGTACCCATTCTTGCCCATCGTGGATTCTGCTAACCAGAAAGGCACCATTCATAAGCTTGGTACTCCAGAAGACAGTCAATATGTAAGTCAGGATGGTGTGATTTAATTTACTTCCACAATGAAATCATACATGTAGTTACAAACAAGGAAGATATGGCTGATCACCAATCAGGATTGCCTAAAAGCAAGAAAATGCATTACAGAAGTCAAATAAGTCCCCAAGAAGCGTCGATGTTTCACACTCCGGCGAACCCAGGATTCATGTAATTGGGGTAGCCCTGGTGTTTTCCTGCGGGGGGGGGGTTTGGCAAAATAAAAGGTCACAGATAAAAATATGGCTCCGAGCCAACACAAGCAAAGCCGAGTTCATAATCAAGCGAGGTAATGCATTTATCGGCGCCGGATGGGGACGGGGGTGCAAATTGATTTTTTTCCGGTGACGCACAAAGGCGAGAGACGAAAACAGTTTATTAGTGGGAGCTTCAGGCCGTCAGAAGCAGAGGTAGACACATGTGTAGAGACAACGGCACTGGATACGTAGTATCCTGTATGTGAACTACAGCCCAGTCACACTCCGATGGCCTACGGGGCAGCTAATAACCTGTGTTTGCAACTGGCCGCGGCTGCCATCGCATCCTGAGGCCGCTGTCCACCCGCATCTTGATGCTTGCGCATTCCGCACCGCGCACAGTCTCAATCACGGCCTGCATGAGGTTTTGAGCGTTGCCGACCAGCACCTCTGTGTTCTCCTGGTCCTCGGAGGAATCTGAAGCACAGAAGGAAAGGGTGTGAGGCGCGCACGCGAGCGCAGGCATGCTCTGCTCGTCCACTCTCTCTCACTCAACTTTACTCCCCTCTGGACAAAATAGGCAAGTCAGCACTTGCGTTGGAAACACAAACCACCTGGCTACTCGACGGAAAGGCTGCGGATGCGGACATGGGAAACAGTTACGCGCTCGTCAAACTCACTAGTCAGGCGGCAGCACTACTTTTGCGGCTGAAATAAACATCAGAATGCAGCAAGCAAGTTTTGCGGGAGGGAGGAGAGAGCATGCGTCGCGACAAAACGGAGAACAGCTGATGCAAGGCAAAGTAAATGCTTATTTACCGCATTCTAGTTCTGAAGAGAGCGGAAGGTCGTCCCAACCTTAAGGCAAATAAGTGAAATATGCAGTGGCAGGAAAAGGCTATAAAAATCCGGTTGTATGGGCAATTACGGTAAGTCGGTAAATCTGGTGTCGCTGCAAAAGCCGCTGAAATATAGTAACAGCGTTATGGAATGTATACAAATGTCGTATGAGCACCGAAGCTATGCGGGAAAAACATTGTTAGAAATACCGTCAGTTTAAATGCATTACGAACAAAGGACCAAAATTAATAGCGGTAGACATTACCCATGGCACCGAGTGATTTGGAACGTGGATCGTGGTAACCAAGTAACTCTACCCGTAAAAGGAAATTCGGAGAACAAATTAGGGGCTTTTATTCAGCTATGACTGACGAAAAACATAATATGCTGTTTCCTGGTGTCACTAGCTTGGCGGGCGTGCAGTGTAGAGTATTCGGGGTCGATGCGACCAGCCGACTTGATACAGGCAGCAGCAGATTACGTATGACAGTGCTTCGAAAAAGTTAGGTGGAGAGATGGAACTCCCCATGCTACAGTCTCAGAAGGGAGAATACTTTAGCCCATTGGAGTACCACTGGGATCGGATTAAACTGGGACAGTTGTTTCCGCAGCAAGTGAAAGGACGGTTAATTTGATCCGGAAAAATAGCCATTCGAATCAGCCATGTAAATACGGCCGTCCATGGTGAAGAAAAAAGTATACAGCAACCGTTCTACCCGTGCGTGGGGACATCAATGATAAACCAAAATTAATTTATTGCATGCAGTAAAGCGCAAATTGATTTAAACACTGAAATGGAATGCAACTTTATGGAAATTGAAGAACACTGCAAATGCAACGATGCTGGCGTGATATGAGCCCGCCTGAGTAAGAAAAAGAGTGTTATAGTTGGGAATTGAACGTACATTCGTTGCCGAGCATCGTCGCCTTGACGGTCGATAATATTCTCAATTGGTTTCCAATGGTGAGAATACGGTCGCTTAGCTGGGATAAGTTCTGAATTTAAAAGTAGCATGGATTAGAATGAGTACTACAAGCGAAAATTATGTAGAGGTCGTGATTTGACACAGCGTACTTCATCATCAACAGAACCTCAAATAAGTAGAGCCAAGAACCAAAAACGGAGAACAGGGTTCGTTACTTACTGATAAGTGACGCCTAAGTTGAAGTCTAGTGTGTTGAAAAAGTGAAGGCTGTTCAATGGGTTCGGATAAAAAAATCCGGCGCGGTTGAATAGTGTGCACTTTTGAGATTCTAAGACGCTAAGCCACTTGGTCGGAGACTTCATGGAATACCGAAGTCCTAGCCCCGGAAAGTACAAGGGATGCAAACAGCGAAGGATCTAGTTAGAACCACTTAAAGACCCTTTTCCCGGTAGGCCATGGGAACAGGAACCATGCGTAAGACAGGTGACTGCACCAAATTCCAGAGAAATGAGGGTTACGATTGGTTCTAAGGTTAGCTTTAAGAAACGGATTATGGTTAAGCCTCGGGTTATAGTAATGAGACGGGAATATTTACCCTTCGTAGAGTTTATCTCAAAGTGGAAGGAGTTCCTAGTCCCGTGTTCTGCCAGGGACGACCATGTAAGCGATCGCGACCATGGATCCGCAAACAGCAACCCTTACTTATGTCTGCCTGTGATTGTAGGTTCAAGTGAAAATCCGACATGTCAAGCAAAAAAAATTATTGTTCCAACGATTGCATCTCTTTCTTCTCAGCCTAATAAACGTTAGTATGTTTTCCTTGTAGGTTAACCTGTAAATTAGGAGACGCACTAGATGAAACGTTTAAAGTCAAAGGAACGCTGTCACGAAAAAGCAACATTAACGCCAATTTGGCTTTTTTATTTCCCCAAAAGTGACTTAGAGTAAATCAGTTTAAACCAGGGTCTATAGATTGATATGAATATTTGGGTCGAAGTTCATCAGCCACAGCTGGATAACCGCGCGCGGCGAATGCTGGGGGATCCGCTGATGAGCCGAACCATCGCGGCTGCGCCATGCAGCGGCAAAATATCGGCGAAACACGTGGTTGGGCTTTTAGCTAAAACCTGTGCTGCCAGTATGGTGTATAGTTTAAGCCAAACACTAAAGGCATTATTGTGAGAAAAATTTCCAGACACAACCGACAACCGACGGGGAACTTACCGACTTCATGCGTCTATCCGTGCATTCCTTTGCCAGAGCTTTGGCACATCGAGTAACCTCCAAAGAGCATTCAGCAATTTCCATGGCAACAGTGATGAGGTCTTTCTTTGTGCCATATTCGCCGCTAAAGGTGAATGAGCAAGGTGGATCGAAAAGAAAACAAGTAAAAATACAAATGCTTACAATAAAAGCCGGTTCTACACGGGTTACCGTAATTCAAAGGGTAACAACTGATGACAGGCAATTCCTCTGGGGGTCAGCACATTAACTTGTGGCATCCATTTAACACTGCTATGAAGACAGTGATCAAACATTTAGTATCATTTCGCTTCTGGACGCACGCACTTTGGCCCGACCAGTAGCAAGGAGAAAAATCTGCCGATGCACCAGACGACGGTTCACCCGTTTTAACTGACAGTGGCCGTCTTCGTCAGACTGCATCGTGGGTTAGTTTGCGAGCAGAAGGACTTATTGACAGTGGCTAAGTTGGAGGGACAGGTACCCGATTAGTCTTAGAGCAAAAATAAGTTCCCTTGGGGTTCATGTGCTGTTGCTGCAGGCCAGGAAACAATCAACGCGGGTGAGTGGAGCTGTCGCAGCAGCCAAAGCCATTAGGAGACCCTATCCATTGTAACCTTCACGCCCATTCCCGAATAGGAAGAGAAAAATTGGAAGGCCAATTGGGGGGATGTGGGACAAAGGGTTGGCAGCCGAATGAGGGCACACATCTGGCACCGGCGTCCCTAGTGTGCGAGAGTGGGAGAGCCGTCATACCGCCATCATAAGCGAGGGTATGTATAAGTCGATCTGGAAAGATGGTTGGTCGGTTTGGAAAGTCATGATTATCCGAGAAAGAGAGGGTCACTTGTGTGCACGTGCATGTAGTTGCGAGAGGCACCGCGCGACTATAGGCACCCGGAGTAGGGCCACTACAGAGCCAAGCCGTACACCGAGTAGTTGGGAATAGAGCTGTGATAAACTGCGAGGTGATGAAACAGCATGTGCGAGCTACAACGCCCCAAGCCATATGCCACGGGTCGAAACAACAAACGACGCAGCGATATGCGAGTGGGCGTGTTCTGCTTGTGGTTTAGTCCTGTTCACTGAACTGTCGGACAATCGTGAGTTTTAGCGCTCAGCACTAAAAGGATTTAACACGCAAGTTGAGCTGGATTTGTGAAGGTGGACAACCAGGGCGTTTCGGGCCGGAGTGGGCGTCCGCAGAGCGTGTGGGTATTTATAGGTGTGTCAGAAGCTGCGATATTCCTCGGCAAGGTATCGGTGTCGGATGTTTTTACCGGTAGTGTGGCATAAGCGCAGGAATTTTACAGTCCTGAGTGTGTATGTTGACAGCAAAGGCAGGCGGGATGAGGTTGTGTGCTGACAGCGTTGTTATGAGTCACTCCGGTCCTGCATCCCTACATATGTCCCTTAGCCTGGTTAATGCCGTTGACATCAAAGAATGCTGCTCCCCTCTTAACGGCAGCTCTGCATGCCCAGCAATCCTGTATAATAGATCATCAGAACGTCTGGCCTCTTCAAAGATATTTTGCAGAGTCTATGGCCACTCCTTTTAGCGTTTACGTTTTCGTGTTCTAGCGGCAGGAAACTGAACCCATGTCACTGGGAAATTTGTTTAACCAAACGATAATATGACACCGCCACTGAGGCTGAAGTTGTCTCAGAATTGCATACTAATCGATTCCCTCAAAATTGGTCTATAATGACGAGCCAACTGAGGTTGACGGTTACTAAGGTTTCTATGGTTAATGTCAGACAACGTTTCCTATAAGTTTAGGACTGATCAAAAGTTGGCGCATTAGCAAACCGAGTTCGGGGCTCAGCTGAACGTCTACTTTGGGTATGATTTTCAGGACGAAAACGTCGGCGAAGAGTGGGGATTTTCAAGGGTGATGTTGTGAAGTTTTCTGACCGTCACATTAACCGAATTTCATTACTTTTTCCGGTCAAAAGACACTAAGTGCACAACACGATCGGCGAAAATAGGTTCCTCCAATTGTCGTAGATGAAGCAGCCAAGTAGGCGGACGCGAGTCACACTTAAGAGATGCCCGCAAGACGCCGTCAGTTAGGAAATACGTTTGAGTGAAACCGTGTATCCAGCGAGTTTCCTAATGGCTGGGCGCAATGCGTGAGCAATCTTAACAGGTTAGCAACGAGTACACAGTTAACTGCCCGCGTACTTCGCAGACTGTGTAACCGACCGCTCAGGAGAGAAGACGTCTCACGGTTAGTCTATTTATGGGCTTCCCAATGCGCCTAGAAATGGCGGATAAATGGGTGGCCTACAAAGAGGTAGACTGACGCTTTAACTTGACGAATGAGAGGTGGCAGACGGCGCAGATTAATAACCCGAGGCTTGTGTAGGCATCGATCTGGCACACCTCTTGGCCTTAAAAAGGTCGAGAAACATAGCGATATTTTGCCCACCACCGAGTAAGGTGTCACCCGCCGTTTGGTACAAACCTGGCATGTGTCGGAGAAATGGAACCTTAAGAGGCCATCCTTCTTCCGAGTTGACCTGCACAATGGCTGTCCGGTAAACTACAGAAAAACTGGGTCTTGAAAAGGGTGCGTGAATACCAAAAAATGATTAAGGTCCGCATTTGCTCATTTCTCATGCTTTCGCGTCAGTAATTCGTCCATGTTGCTCGATAGAGACCACAGCCACTGTTTAGGGAACGGCGACTTTCGCCGTATCTACTTAACCCTCTATTTGTACACCCATAATGTAACGATGGAGCAAAAGTAGTGGCTCATAGAGTTAATCCTTCGTTAACGCGTGCTCTAAAGAAAAAATCGGGAATATGACCGGCTTGCCCAGACCTGCGGGCCCAAAATGAGACATCATGGATTAAGTTCGGTATACCAACCACAAAATCTAGATCCACACAAGTTGCTCATATCTACCACTGGTATTGCTACTTCTCCAACCATAATTTCACTTTTAGAATTCGCTCGCCTATTTTATTTTAATCTGAACTAAACTACCTGACAGTGAAGAAAAATCAAATCAGGTTTAAACGTGCAATGAGAGTTGAGCTTCCACGCCTCGAAACTTGCAAGCACTTACTGCCGCCGCCAAATTAAGCATGCCCGCAAACATTGCAACCGCAAGAACAAACTGATGCAAACGGCCATCGTTGATAACGACAGGCAAAACATCCTGAGAGTGAAAAAAGGGTCGAGAAGATGAACTGCTTACCGAACAATCTGACTCAGTTTGGCCATTAGGCTGGCGATACGTTTGGTGGCCGCAATCAGATCGTTATCGCGACTGTACCACATTCTCGCCTCCTGATGCAGGGCGTGTGCTGCGGCCTAAAGAAAGGTTTGAGTTGGGAGGGGGGAGGAGACAAAATGTACGATAATGCTACAAATGATACAAATAATAATTGACACATGACTGAAATAAAACTGTACTGAACACAGGGAATGGGCGGCTATAGCAGTCGTTCACAAACCATGATCGGCTGGTTTTCATTAGGAGGCGGGTAGTTAAATTCATCATCGATGTCAGTCTCGGGAGATAGTGGTCGGGCCGATTCGGTATCGCTGAGGCTGGCTGTACCTTATCAATCGGGTAAAATAATTGTAAGGAAATACGCAGGAAAAGGGACACAAATTCGTGAAAAAGAATACAAAATTACGAATGGGCATCCCAATTCATGCCAGAAAAGGCGTATCGAGCTGATCGTTATAAACAGTAGAGCGAAGAATTTTAAAAATAATTAAAATAAGGCATGCAAAGTATGCGATCTAGGAAACCAAGCAAGATGATGCATGAGGGTAAAACTACTCGAATTAAAATTTGCTTTCATAGATGGTGCCCTTCAGAGCTTTTAAGAAACGACAACAAAAGCCGCTTGATAAAATTTGCTTACGAAGCCGACCAACCCGGGGTGTAGCGAGCGAAGAACTGACTTAACGCCGTAAAATTAAAAAGAGTGTCAACGATATGCAAAAGCCGAAGGTAAGAGCGAGAGGAGAGTACTGGTGTCTTTTATTGAAAAACGGATTAGCGGAATTAAACTTCCGAAGTTGACCTTGATACAAGTCTGACAGTATAACTGCGAAATAACTTTAGGGAGGTAATCTGGTTAAACTACTAGACGCTGTGAAAGCTCGAGAGTGGGCCACAAGGCAAAACGGGACGAGTGGGTTCTGCAATAGATCGGTGAACTCAAAGTGTAGATGGGAAAGCCGTGATCCTTTCTATCGTTAGATGGAAACTTCTTGACAGTGGTGTCATTTGGTTCTAATGTAGTTACTCGCAAATACCTTAAACAAGAATGAATGTTGGTATCAGCCGGTACCAACATCCTGACATTGTATAACAATTTCGGAAATTCCCAATGAAGTCTGTCGACCAAGTCCGGCATTCTTCTCACCGCAGCCACCCACAAGTAAAGGAACGCGACCCTTTTAGACTTCGCATAAATCATATGCAATGTGCGTCGTGGGGTAAATGTCTATTCTTACCAATGACGTAAGAAATCAAACCACAGTTAGTCGCAGGTGCTTAGACTTCTCGCATAAGCCAAACACTGCGGTCGATCAGTTCATATTCTTCATTTGCCTGGGTACCCTCCTGGTGGCAAAATGCTGCATCCAATCCCATCCTAGTCTTTTTATGTTAATCACCTTTGTCGCGGGAGAGAGAGCGAATTCGATCCAGATCGATTTTAGCCCTTATTTTCGCACGATAAATAACCGAACGCCCCGTCAGAATAGCACGATGTGAAAAAAGTCGTGGTCTGAAATACTGCCAGTTGGCAGGACAGGTTGGTTCTTCTTGGGAACAAAGAGCAGACTACAGAGTTAATCTTCGCAGCCGATTTTCGTCCCCTCCTCTTTTTAAACCTCATTGCCAACTGTTGATAACCTTGATGCGTTCATCCGTTTTCGCAAACTTGTCGATTATCTCCGCGGCTTCAGTTGATGATCGTGGTAGGTTCGATGGACTATGCAGTCAGTAAGCTCGCATCTCGATGATGATCTCGTGATCTCTACTGCCCTCTCTTCGTTTCGACCCTGTTGCCTACGATGAGTTCCTCCTCGCCCACCTCCCAGCTGGTTGTAAGCAGTAGTTCTCTCCCACGACGAGGAGCGTTCCGAACCCTCACATGTCATCAACATCATAACGGTCCTATCTTACTGCATCGTACAAATCCTATCAACTCTAACCATTCATTTTTTAGGGAAGCGGTATTTTCTCCTATAGTTTTTTTTAAATTGGGGGCTCGCTGAACTCGTCGGAGTTTTTTACTGCTTCTTTGCTAGTTCACCATATAATCCAAAGATTGTTGACAATTGTTTTAAAAATTTCGAATCGTTGTGAATCGGATGTGCCTACCATACTATTCATTCCTGTTGTTCATGTGGTTCCTTACAAAGAGGATCAATTATCCACTTTGTATTCATTTGAACCACGGTACTACGTTTGTAATGATTGGGCCCTCTGGGCCTTAAATACATTATTTATTTATTTATTAGCTACTTCCCAAAGCCACCATCAGTACACCTATCACGTATGTATGTTCGGGGCCCGTGTGTGGCGTGCAGTACACAGCGACGTCACAACACGTCACTCACTCTCATTATTAGTGGGCCAGATATGCCACTAAGATATGAGTGAGTGAGTGAGAAAGATCGATCTAGCAATAAAGTTCGCCGCTTTAAACAACCAAACGTTATTTTAGTTAATCACGACGCACTAAAAGTTACACTCTTAAAGATTGTCAAATGACGGGATAAATCGGATCTTCTCAGGACTCCTTGCTTAGTGATAAAGTGGTGGACGTAACGATAAATGATCAAGGAATCCGAGCTCGAAACTCAGGCTATCCAAAGCCAAGGTCAATCTCCGTCCAACGGACGCGGAATTTTGGGAGAGATAATTCTGCGTCAGTTCCTGAAAGCAACAAAATAACCTTCACTTTGGCACTGAAAAAGTCGTTCTTACCCGTTTGAGCTCGTTTGGCAAAAGGAGTTGAAATCAAGCATTTGGAAAGTGGAACTCCCTGAGGGCCTTCTTCCGCAGAGTGCATGCCATCTTTTCGTCTGAAAAAAGGCCCTGAGACAAAACTTATGCCTTTACCGAGCGTACTACTAGAGGCCGGAGGCATGGCGACGAAGTCAATTGTCAGCTGCAACTCCGCAGAGTCAGATACAGGCATTGTGATGGCATGAAACCGAGCTCAACAGGAACCGGTGTTAAAGTCCTTACAATATTTAGGTTCACGTCAAGGAGCGAAATTGAGACCTCGCGGTAGGCAACAGTCCTGTTAGACACCAGGGCGAGAGTCAAGTGACTGCGTAAGTAAGCCGAAAACCCTCATTCCATGCGGTGGTGGTGGTGGCGGCGGCGATGGAGGGGGAGGAGATGAGCCTGATGCAATCTGAAAGCAGCTCTTTGTCAACAACGTGGCACAGATAATCTCTGCTGAAGGACTCAAACGTGACTGTGAATTTGGATGACAAAATCAGGCGAAGATCGAGCAGACGGTTTTTGAGCTAAAGAAGGTCGGGGATAACTGTCATGTCCGGACTGTGTATAAGAGTAGTGGAGGGGCTAAAACATGTTCATGGCGCCATTAATACGTCTTTATTCACTATAATGCACGCAATGTGTTCTGGCACTTCTGCTGGGCTTGGGTTCGGGATTGCCCCTTCCGGCACAGACTCGTGTGTCATTTCGGGTGGGCGTTGAGGAACGAAGGTGAAAAGCTCTCTGGAACTCCGGATAACTCGTTGTTCTCGCAAGAAGTCTGTTCATCCGTGTCAAAAATACGATGCATCTTCTTCGCGTAACTGAATGTCCAATTATTTTTTTGTAGAAAAACTGGTTCGATAAGTTTTTCAGCATGAGCAATCACACATCTATGTGTTCACTCATTTTTAATGCATCGGCCTGAGGAATTACTACAACAGGTGTGCCTCGCTCAAGCTGAATTCTTTTGAATCCTCTCATAGAACCCTAAGGGTAGTGGTGATTGACTAAGTAAGAAAAGGAAAGAACGATATTTTGCCACTGGTATGGCATTCGCAGGAACCGACGTGACTGTACTACACGCTAGAAAATGGCACAAGCCAGTTTATGGAGAATCGCAAATCGCTAATTGAATAATGAGCCCCCATCTTGTATCTCCGACAGTTCGACCGTCGTAGTCCGACGATGTCCACCGTATGCTCTATGGAAGGGTTGGAGCAGGGACGGTGACTTGCGCGTGATTTAGTTTGAAAATGATAGTAGACTTGCGCTGCATCTACCGCACTTTCTCCTCCTCCCCCACCTGAGCCCGGTGTCAAGACAGAGTCAAGAAGACCAGAGGCGGGAGAGAACGTAGGTGGCTGGTGCGGCTGGGTCCCCTAAGTCCTAGCCGCCCCTAGGCGTGCCACCACACCTCCCATGTTCGGCATTTGTTAGCGGAGCGTAACCCGAATAACGCCTGCCGTGCCCTAATGTGGCCCCCGTGTTGGTCCAACGCATCTACCACGTGGCCCGTTTAGGGGGCACTTGTATCTCCAGTGCACTCTAGCAATGCAGCACACATGTCGACTGCCTCTTGGGGGCATACACAAAAAAATGAATGGTTGGCTCAATATATAGGGGTAAGAGGTAGTAGTGTTACCTGTCATAGAGCCGCCACTAGGGTGTAGAGGTACCAGTTAGTGGTAGCACAACACAGATAGCATTTGGTCGCTCCATTTGTCTTGTACAGGTGGTGAATGCTCCTATCGCCGCCTCTAACTGGTACCCAACTATCACCTGTGGCTCCTCGAAGTTGGGTTCTTCCCAGCGGCCACACCCCGGGCAACCGTCACGACCGGCGGGCTAAACCAGGTGAGGGTCTCCGGTGTTGTGTGTGCCTCCACATCCGATATGTCTGACTCCCGAACTTCCCACCCCCCTCTCAAAAAGTCCTAAGGCGGGGGCGACAGCAAACCCCGTAGGCGGCCCAGGCTAACACGGGTCGCTCTCCCACTAAAACAAATCCGTGACCCATAGTGGAGTACAGCAGCCGTCTGGGATGTCCGAGCAGACCTATTTAAGAGACAGCACTGCTTGTCTCCTCGCGGAGGAAGGGGCTAGAAAAGGTGCCATAAATAAATGCTGGGTCTCACGTCTTCTGCAGCTGGCCGCGGCTCACAGATCGCAAAATTTGCGGTCTTAAAACTCAAACAAACAACAATACACCCCTGTCCCCATCCCCGCGCCATACCCTCCAGGCTGTTCGGGTGAGTCCACACACACTAGCAGCCTGGAATGTTCGTTCCCTTTTAGACAATCCTAGGAGCAACCAGCCGGAACGAAGGACGGCGCTAGTTGGTCGGGAAATGGGGCACTACAAGGTGGACATTGCTGCTCTCAGCGAGACCCGATTCTCTGAGCAGGGTCAGCTGCAGGAGGTGGGTGCCAGCTTTACCTCCTTCTGGAGCGGCCAGCCAAAGACAGAGCAAGGCGAAGCTGGTGTAGCCTTTGCCATCCGGAACGACATCGTGGGACGTCTGCCGCAGGGTATCAATGATCGCCTGATGAGCCTCCGCCTGCCTCTTCGGGGAGAACAGTTCGCCACCATCATCAGCGCCTACGCTCCCCAATGACGAGCTCTGATATGGCGAAAAGACAAATTCTACGAGGACCTGCACGCCTTGCTGGCGACTGTGCCGAATGAGGACAAGTTAATTGTCCTTGGTGACTTCAATGCCCGCGTCGGGACGGACCACGCTGCCTGGCAGTGAGTGCTGGGTCCCCAAGGTCTCGGTAGCTGTAACGATAACGGCCTCCTTCTTCTACGAACGTCTCCTGCTGACCAACACCTTCTTCAGCCTTCCGACGCGGGAGAAGGCCACGTGGATGCACCTTCGGTCGCGGAGCTGGCAGCTGCTGGACTATGTTCTCGTCCGGAGGCGAGATCGACAGGACGTGCTGTTAACCAAGGCGATCCGTGATGCCGATGGTTGGATGGATCACCGCCTCGTCAACTCTCAGATGAGGCTCCGACTGCAACCCCTGACGAAGGCCCCAAGGTAAGAGGTCGTCAGGTAAGTTAAATACTCTTTTGTTAAATCTGCCTGCTCAATGTTTTGATTTCGGCAACCAAATAACCGAGAAAGTGGAGAACCTGCATGCTGCAGATAATGCCACCGTGGAGACACGTTGGTGTCAACTGCGAAAGGTCATCCAGTCCACCGCCCTCGAAGTCCTCGGACGCGCACGCCGTCAACACCAGGACTGGTTTGACGACAATGACGCCGACATCAGCAACTTACTCGCGGCGAAGAATGGACTACATAAAGCCTACATGGACCTTCGAACTGACGCCACCAAAAAAAGCCTTCTTCAGATGCCGGCGCCTTGTACAGCAATGGCTGTGGGAGCGGCAGGATGCCTGGATGATCCGAAAGGCTGAGAAATCCAGGGGCATGCGGACGGCAATTAAATAAAAAAAATTCTCAAAGCCATCAAGGCCATCTACGGCCCCTGCATCAAGGGGACCGAACCACTGCTCAGCTATGACGGCACAACACTGCTGACAGCGAAATCGCAAATTCTGAAGCGCTGGGCCGAGTACTTCAGAAGTGTCCAAAATTGCTCATCAGCCTTCTCCGACGCTGCCATTGACCGGCTCCCTCAAGTGGACATGAACAATGACCTGGATCTGCCACCTTCCCTACCAGAAACCATCCGGGCCGTGCAGCAGATTACCAGCGGTAAAGCACCGGGATCCGACGCAATCCCACCAGAAGTCTTTAAGCACGGCGGGCCCCGGCTGATGGCAGAACTCACGACACTCTTCCAAGACACCAAGGAAAAGTTCCTCCGGATTTCAAAGACGCGACCGTCGTCCATCTCTACAAGCGGAATGGGAACCGGCAAATCTCTGATAATCATAAAGGCATATCGTTGCTCAACATCGCCGGGAAGATCTTTGCCCGTATCCTTCTCAATCGTCTGAGCGGTCATCTAGAGCAGGGCCTGCTTCCGGAAAGCCAATGTGGCTTCCGCCGACACCGCAGAACAACCGATATGATCTTTGCCGCCCTCCAGCTACAAGAGAAGTGTCAGGAGATGCGAACTCGCCTATACACTACCTTTGAGGATCTAACGAAAGCCTTTGACACGGTGAATCGCGACGGACTGTGGACAGTCACGCAGAAATTTGGCTGTCCTGAGCGGTTCACGCGCATGGTGCGTCAGCTTCATGACGGGATGATGGCGCGCGTCACTGACAACGGGACGGTATCCGAAGCATTCGCAGTGACCAACGGAGTGAAACAGGGCTGCGTATTGGCTCCCACCCTGTACAGTCTCATGTTCTCGGCTATGCTGATGGACGCCTAACGTGATGAGCAGCCTGGAATCTGCATCACCTACAGAACTGACGGGCACCTTCTCAACAGTCGGCATGTGCAAGCTTCAGTGCGCGTGTCTACGACTACAGTTTATGACTTGCTTTCGCGGACGACTGCGCCCTTAACACCGTGACGGAGGAGGACATGCAAAGGAGCATGGACCTCTTTGCCGCAGGTTGTGCCGATTTTGGATTAACAATCAGTACAGCCAAAACGGTTGTCATGCACCAGCCGCCCACCAGCGCGGAATACAATGCTCCCAAAATCAAGGCCAACGGTGTACAACTCAACAATATGGAAAACTTCGCTGTCATGTAACACGAGAATCGATGACGAGGTTGCCCAACGGATCTCCAAAGCCAGTCAGGCCTTCGACCGGCTGCAGGCCTCCGTGTGGAATCGCCACGGTATTCAGTTAAACACCAAACTGAAGATGTACAAGGCCGTCGTCTTGACAACACTCCTTTACGGAGTGGAAACCTGGACCGTCTACTCGAACCAAGCCAGGAAGCTGAATCACTTTCATCTCAGCTGCCTCCACAGAATACTGAAGCTGAGCTGGCAAGACAGGATCCCGGACACAGAAGTCCTGGAGCGGACCGGAATCCTCAGCATCCACGCCATGCTGAGGCAAGTGCAACTGCGATGGAGCGACCACCTGGTAAGAATGGACGACTTTTTTCGGCGATGTCGCTACAGGTTCTCGCCGGCAGGGAGGTCAGAAACTACGCTACAAGGACACTTTGAAGAAATCTTTGAAGCAACTGCAAATCAACCCGATGACCTGGGAGGACCTCGCCCAGGATAGACCGGCATGGAGAAGATACGTGAAGACTGGTTCAGCAATCTATGAGGCCAACCGGATCGCCGCCGCCAAGGCCAAAAGAGCGGCACGAAAGTCAACAGTGCCCCGGACCAACACCGTTGATGCCCAGGCCCTTCCAACATGCCCGCGCTGTCAACGCATCTTCCGCGCGCGAATCGGTCTGGTTGGACATCTTCGGACGCAATGCACCAACAATCCGACAATTTCAACTTCTACGTCAAATTCTGCCAACCCTCCTTTCCCACCCTCACTCCTGGCATTAATTCTATTACTCCCACCATCAAAGAAACCACATCCCAATACTCATCGCCTGTTAGCCCCACGACCGCAACCACCACCGTCTTTGCTGCCGCTGTCACCGCCACCAACATCAGCGATGGAGACGCTCTCCTAAACTGTCCTCAATGCGACCGCACATTCACCTCATGCATCGTACATAATTGGTGAACCAGTGCCTGGAGGCACAGATCGCTGCCTCCACTGCCCTCAGTGTTCTCGCGCACTCACTCATCGCATGGGCCTATTCGGTCACAAGCGCATCCATAACAGCGGAATTCACCGCAATGCCGACAACACCGATACCCCATGCCCACCCTCAGCTACTGCTATTCTTACCTCCACTGCCACAATGTATGTTGTGTGGAGCGGCTGACTGATGGTCTGAGAGTCAGGCTGCGATGGCTCCTTCTTAACGTGACCTCTGCTATCTCACAAATGTGAGATGTAAGCCGTTCAACCCCCTGTTGTGTGAAATCCTGGTGCTTGTGTTTGGGGCCCAGGTCGTGTACGTAGTACATGTTGGCGAGGTCACCAGCAGCTGCGCCCACTCCCGCATCAGACAAATGACCGGCTCGGACAGTGGTCTGATTGTGGGGGTGGGGGAGAGAGTGAGGTCGACGGCTCAGCGCATTGTCTCACTATAAACAATATGACGCGCTTGAAACTATCACGTTGCGCTAAAAGATGTGGCTTGGAAGGTTGCCAACTAACGGGAATGTGGCCTTTATGGAACTCCCACTCCGTGGGATCCGAGCCAGGTGTGGTGGTACACTCAGGGGCGGCTCCGGCCGCGCCAGCCACCTGCGTCCTCTCCCATCTCCGGTCTTCTTGACTCTGTCATGACACCGGGCTCAGATGGGGAAGGAGAGAGTGCGGTAGATGCAGCGCAAGTCTACAATAACTTTAAACTAAATCACGCACAAGTCACTGTCCCTGCACCACCCTTCCATGTAGCATACGGTGGACCTCGTCAAAATGGACGGTCGAACTGTCGAACTGTAGTAGTAGCAGCAGCAGCAGTAGTACTATTATTATTATTAGTAGTAGTAGTAGTAGTAGTAGTAGTAGTAGTAGTAGTAGTAGTAGTAGTAGTAGTAGTAGAAGAAGAAGAAGAAGAAGAAGAAGAAGAAGAAGAAGAAGAAGAAGAAGAAGAAGAAGAAGAAGAAGAAGAAGAAGAAGAAGGAGAAGAAGAAGAGGACGAAGAAGAAGAAGAAGAAGAAGAAGAAGAAGAAGAAGAAGGAGGAGGAGGAGGAGGAGGAGGAGGAGGAGGAGGAGGAGGAGGAGGAGGAGGAGGAAAATTTGTGTGAAAAGCCAACCAAAAAGAGGTTCCCATACGACTACAAATAAATGACAGCAGGCAACATCAACGCAAATTCAGGAAGAAGGCAAGGGCCTACAGAAAGGAGGCAACGAACATTTCGACTGAAAAATTTATAATGCTCCTCTACAGGTCCAAAATGAACGGGTTGTAATTGGAGGCCTGGGAACTTTTCATGCATTATGTTGGTTGAATTAGACATTTAATTGGGTTTGAAAGCTTTCAAGGACAGTAGGGACGACCGGGATGCACGCATTCGATTTCAAACCCCCTTTGGCTTACACTGGATCGTATTTCAATGGATTCGGGGGAGCCATGCTGGCAAGCGCTGTTATCTAATGAAAAAATGCAGTTGCAAACGAGTGAAATTCAGTAGTCTTCGGGTTTTCAATCTACCGTGAATCTTGAGGATCCTAGACTGTAGAGGAAAACTACGGATGGGAAGTGGTACTTCCGGTCGGAATGTGTAGGAGGCTTCGTCGGCGGAGGTGGTGCTACCGTTGGGGTAGCGAAAGGAAGCCTGTTCCTTCGCAGACCCGTTGGCTGCTTGCACAACCGAACGAAAATAAAATAAGCAAATGAAATGTCTGGTCAAAAGGGCAAAGAAGAGACCAACGCTAATGATTGTTTAGATGACACCGTAACAACAAAGGTCCGTATGGATGGGGTTTTGGTGTGAGCTTTGGTCCGGCATGACCAGGCGTGATTTCAACCACAGGACGTAAAAACGTTTACTAGCCCGCATTCGTTTTGCAAGTAACCATCCCAGTCATTGCTAATTACACTCCAGTCTGCATAAAACACCGTGGATGCGGCAGTGTCACAAATGATCGAGTATTAGCTAGACCAGCAGAAAACGCTATCAGCCTCCTCGATGGCAAATATGAAATGAGTTCATGAACTTCGTGTCTTCTATCCTCTAAAATTACGACAAACTGACAGTCTGCACCACACTGCCTTGATGTCACCCGCCGGGGACGCGAATAAAAAAAAAGTAAGCCATACTCGTCCATGGAAAAGATTCCAAGCTGACTGTATTTTTGCTAAGGAATAAAATAAGAAAGACCACTACTTCCCAATCACCCAGAGCACTGTCCCCTGCTCTAAAGACATATACAAGGTTCCAGCAGCAGGCTTTGAATAGAAAGTTTAGGGGCAGATGCTCCAGTCCAAATGGCAGTTTTCAGATATGGTCATTTCTGTAAACGGATAGAAACTAGGTCCATAGTTCAGCCAAGGCAACAAATGGACGCTTGTCCAGCTGAGCTTCTCAGCATTAACTGCCGGTAAGTTAAGTCAAAAGTTAGTCGGAAAATGGAATATGTTAGATCCTATGAAAAGGCGTCCGGTTAGTTATCAATTTTGTCCTTAAAACCTTCTTTAGCGTCCTCGAACTAAAGAACGCAGCTGGAAAAAAATAGCGAAAAATTGGACCCAGGGTTCAACAAATTCACGCTGGCTTGTATGTTCTGATTTTTAAAAGGCAAAAGTTCCGCCGAAAAATCATGCCGCTTGTCCTAACGTTGGGACGTAAAGAATGTGGTCTTATGTAACAGGGAACGTGGCCTCAAAAGCCACCCTTGTCCTGCAAACAAAGGCGGGAAGCCTCCCATCTTTCTCAAGCGCATATGCTAAAATCTTACTTCGTAAGGTCAGCTGCTGCAATTCCTTATTAGGAGTATCATAGGCGGGTTCTCTGGTGTCGTTTCCATGGAAACGTGGAGGATAAGGTGTCATGGAGTCCCGGAACTGGCCAGAGAGGTATGAGGGCACTACAACCCGACCAACATTGTCCACGGCCGCGACCAGGCTCTTGCTAGAGGCACGCCAACGATCTCGCGCGGCTGGGTCCTCCAGGGAAAGAACCATGTTTTTGGCATCAGTAACCATGGGTGTGATGGCTACAAGGAAAATGACAGACTCAGACAGGAGCGCAGCGCAACCAGTCAAAATGACAAAAGAGCCAAGCTGCGATATTTTGAGGAGCTGCAATTTATCATTCACTGTCCGCGCCGAAACTCGTGCAACACTAAAGAAAGGCTTGTAAATGCTTTAACATAATATCCGTTTCCGAGTTTTCTTGCATGAAATATAAGCCTTTGTGTAATAATTTTCCAAGTATTCGTATAAATCGTGATCGAAAAGCCAAACAATAGGTAGCTCGAGCGCATTCCTTCCATTGATTCTCAATGTCCATTGGCATAAATTCCATCGCATGTTCAAGAAGGACCACATGAAGAAAATAAATTGTTATCTGAGAATTGGAAAACTTGAGGACATTGCAATCTCTGGAAGGCTCTCATGGTTTACTGACGTAATGCAATATACAAAGGCTGATGAACAATGCTCACAAAGTATAGAAACTGATACATGTATAGCAATATATTTTGTCGTTATATGAATGTCCCCTTTATGGGTGCATAAGGAGGTATAAGTTCTTGCGTGCAAAAAAATAGAGCATAATTTAGTCTGCAGACCTCATCAAAAATAGTAACCTTAGCTATTTTGTCCGACGCGTATAAAAGAAAACCTCATGAAAGTTTATGTCTTAAAGTGAAAATCAATGAGGACACGTTCTTTGCGAGTGTGTTCATCGGACCGTGACTTGCATAATTTGCCAGACGGTTTAGCCAAAAGATAAAATGATGTTGGTTCAGAGTGATCTATTTTGAAAACTCAGTAAAGTGGCGTTCTTATTAATAAACATTCCGGAAGACTACGGCGACGAAGGTCCCTGGGTTGGTTACTCCTGACTTTGCGACAAACGCTGTATATTGATAATACTTCAAGTTCGCCCGACGGTAAGAAGGCAAACTGGTCCCATCGGTGGTAGGGTGAAAACCGCGCACCTTAGTCTGGGAGGTTAGGAGTCCTTTTGCACTGGAAGCACTCAGCCTCGACGAGCGATGTTCGGACAGTACAATGTGGACGTTGCCGGTTTCAAAAATGCTTTCGCTATGCAGCGGTCCGCAGAATAGCACCGTGTCGGACGGTGAGAAATGCTTCCACGACTTCCTCGGTGGTGTAAGCAAAAACTCGGCTCGACATGGTGCTACGGTTGCCCTGACTGATCAGACCAAAGTTTAACTCGTGAACCGGGAGCCGCAGTCACCGAAGATTGCATTTTAGCATCTGCGCTGTGCTGCTATCAACATTACAGTTTTTGTGGCTTATGCCGAGTGAGGACACTAAGCAAAAGGGTTTTTTATGATTAATTTCAGATTGTTGGTGGGCAATTCCCTGTGTGACCTTTTCATCGTTGTGCGGTGGGAAAGTGTGACGCATCTACGGGGCGCGCCATTGGCCGCCGCGCAGTGGGAAATCGTTGCAGGAATGGGGCAACACCTGGAACGTTTGTCGTGCGGAAATGCTTACGATTTACAAGTGCCTATTCTATACCTTGTAAAGCCTGTAATATTCATCCGTACTTCCATGACGATCGCAGTAAAAAGTAAACTCAGGCACCTGCTCGTTGGGGCACGAAGAGTCAACCCAGTGCTAGACTCCCGCGCACAGAGTGACTTCGACGTAAGCGAGAAGGGATCTGACCATACTCGGCTGAGACCCAGACTATGGGATACCAAAAAGACACTACCTAGAGGGAAACAGAGGGCCTCAAGGATAAGGCTCCTAGCGCAGGTTTTCGTCTGACCGTCACCAACCGCTCCGCCCTAATGACCCCCCAATGAGTTGTTGTGACAAATCTTCAGCAGAAGGCAGTTGGTCTGCAATGAAGCATGCACTATAGTGTTACGCAGGAAATGCTAGGCAGCAGGAGACGATGACGCAAGGATTGATTAAATGTTGCGACTAGCCTGTAGCTGCACCTCTTCGGAATGATAAGAAATTCAGGGTGAAACCACGTGATCTGCATGGCATGACTGCAACAAAATCTAGAACAAAACGGCTTAAAATTATGAGAGGATTTAAGTGAATTAAAACACGAGCAGGTTGAACCAGAGTTCGGAGATGGGTCAGTAGGTTAAATCGCTTACGCTATGGTGCATCAGCATCGGGCTGAGCATTTCGATGGATAGGGCATTCCACCTAGCTGCTGAACACGACCGGCTTGGTTTCTTCAAACAGAGTTCAAAGTTAAAATAACCCGGCGCCCAAATGGGCTTGAGAATACGACCAACCGCCTACCGAGAAGAGGCTGATGGGGTTGTCAAAACAAAAGAATAACCAGCACCCGACGAGGGCTGTCGTCTGGCGGAAATCTTTAAGTGCTGTTTAATGGTATAAGACCTTTGAGATACATTTGGGAAACAGCGACAGTGTCTAGTGATTACAGTGAGATTGTCGTTACGCTGGTCTTCAGGGACGACGACCGATCCATTTGTGGAAAGTACCGTGACATAGGTCTTCTTGGCGTGGCAATCAAAGTCGTCACAGTCCTATCGCTTCTGCTGGCTCTGCAATGGTCAGGCAACAATAAGTGACTGTGTTGATCAGCACGCATCCCCTGGTCGAACATGCAAATACTGCCATTCTTATAAACTACCATTGCTTTTGGTTCCATCCACTGGTATTTGTCGCGTAATTGAGTGCCCACCGAAGTCACTTCAGTGGATCCAAGCCTAAGTTCCCAAGACCAGGATAAAAGTTCGTGCGAATACCAAGGAGATTGACTTCATGAATGCCACCAACGGCTTCCGCTAAGACTGTTCTCTAATCAACTCTGTTAAACTAAGTGACATATTGGGTTCTTCAACACAGTACCAAAATGCATCATGGTTCATGCATTACCGATCTAGACAGCACTGGTGACGCAGCAATGTTGATTGATTCCTCTGCAGAAACGCAGTCTGCTGCGTTCAGCACAGGTGCAATAGCAATAAACAGAACAATCACGTCTGAGTTTGAGATCCGAGGTACCTACCCGGTAATGCTGAAGGGTGGAGTTCTCAGGGCATTGGACAACTTCCTGTTACCAATGATAGATGGGCGCTCACCGATCCCTTGTGCTTTTCGAACTCGGCTTAGAGCCCTGCAGGCAGTCGCTGAACGGCTACTACATACAGATTGGCTCAATGGGTAGGGTGTTGGAAATCTAGCCAAAAGGTCATGGGTTCGAGCCTCGGGAGTTGCAAAACCTGGGGTTGGGTATAATTGGCTGATGACAGCTAATAAGCCACAAAACGTCATTTCAGTCTCCCTTGTCTTCGCCGCAAATCTCATTCTGTATAGCTTCTGTTACCTTCGGCCGAACGTTCTGTCGAATGGACAGGATAAGGGCGGGATGGATCTACTGATCAACTAGATGGGCGCTGTCTCCTAATTTCGTTGAAACCGTTAGTCGCCAGTAAATAAGTCCGAAGATCAAACTGTGAGTAGATGGGGCCTTCGCGAGCACAACCCTTTTCTACGACTGAGACGGGACACATGCGCTCAGAAGAGGTCACTCGTCTGAGTGTATTAGGTTGGTGTTTGCACGCAATTCTTTCAATGTGTTACCCCGATCATATGCTCGGCAACCGACTATACGGTCGCTCACGAACAAAACTCAACTATTACACCCATCTTATTCGCTGACTGAGATGTTTCCGTCGTGTACTGCGCCGACCTAACGCTGACATCATCCAAAATATCATGGCTGGTGGCGTCGAGATAGCCTACTTAAGGCGTGAGTGAACGACGTCAGAGAGGGCCTCAAACGTAACTCTGACCCTGCGGTCTTCTGTCTGAAGGACTGCCCTGGTAAGTGATTCAGGTCTGCTAGGCAGTTGGACGCAGACCGACTGCAATAGAGGACGATCATTCGTGCTTCAAAGCTGTAGTGTGCAGCGGGCTAAATTATTCAATCTAAACCCCCGTTATAGGTGGGAAGGATACTCAACAGGAAAACCTCGCAGGAGGTGCAGGCCACAAAAAGGGTACAGCCACAAAGATTGGGTTTGTACAGGCCCAACTTCAGATACCGACGCCGCAAGACTACATGCTCTGTACAACCAAAACAGTAATGAATTCTGGTAGCCAACGTGTTTCAGTTAATGATGACGCCCTGGGGCTGTACCGAAATTCTGAGCATGAGCACGTTTGGAAATCCGTTTACACTAAAGCTCAGTGGCAGGAAAGGTGCGATAATTATGTTCGAGTAAGAATCAACTCCACCAGTAGGGTAAGAGTTATGTACAGCTTAAAAAAACCTGTTCGAGCCCCTAAGCTGAAATTCAACACGCCTCTGCAGGCAACCACAACGTCGCAATGGGCCTGCCTAATACGAGTGTGAACTTATGTAGTCTAAGCATGTGCTGCGGGGACCTGAGGACTAAGATGTTTCACGCATTTTATCCTAGTCGAGTGTTGGCGGGAGGCGGGTGGCCCACCCCTCATTTAAGTTGTCCCGGGGGTGCAGATGGCTTGAGGATGAAAGCATTTACGATGTAATTACTTTGAATCATGAAGTTGATAAAGCTGCCGGTATGAATGCAGTCACAAGTGCAAATCCGCTTGAAGGTTTCAGGCCGGAAGTAGGCCTTAGCTATTAATTTCGCCATGCAGCTCGCTTTTCAAGTTTCGGTCCACGTTATCAGGCAAAGATCGAATATGTAGCCCAACCTAGTCTTTATTTCTAAGAAATTCCTATGAATGTCAGTTCAGTATGCTTAATTTAACTCTCCTTCGTTTTCGCTCATTCAACGCCACCGTTACCATTGGGTTTGGCGTTAGGACTGGGGTACAGGGTTAAGAGTAGGGTAAGAATTAGTTTAGGATTAGCTTTCGGGTAAGACCTAGGAGTTTTGGTTAGGGGTTTGGGGCTAGATGGAATTTTTTGTCTTTTGATTCCCTAAAACAGCTGCATGTCAGTTTCTTTTAACCCACCCATACAAATCCCATACAAATCACTCCCGTTTTCTGACTAGAACCACATATTCGACCGTTGTCCGTTACTACTTTTGGAAAGCCCGGCGCGGTGACTTTACCGTCACCAAGCATGTCGACTTAATTTTTAACTTGTCCTCAGACAGCACATTACACAATGGAGTTAGTAGAGGGTACTGAAGGTGAAAATAATGGGAAACAAGAAACGGGCAGGGAGTTATGAAGCCCTTACTCGATCGCAGTCGCTGAACCGCTTCGTTCACCCTATCCACGTAAACAGCATCTTCACTGTTTTCAGTCTCCTTAATGGCAACCTGAAGAACACGGTTGGCGCGTAGAGCGATGCTAGTTGTGGAATTGACGACTGTAGTCGGGCAACGCTGGTCCACACTGTCCTCCGTCCGCTCTGTGTCCTGTAGGATCCGAGACTCTAAAAAATGCGAAATGACTTGGAGAAAGCGAGTTTTCAGACAGCTAAAGGATGTCTAACAACTGCGCAGCATGATAGATCTGCAGGTGTTCAATAAAGACAGTGAACTTAAACAACGACTTCAATAAGCTGTTAGACGCTTTAGAGAAGATCTGCAACAATAGGTCTAGAGGGAGGGTGCAAACTACAACGTTAAGGAACCGAAAAAGAACCTGATAGGGCCTTCCAACGGAATGCCAAGAAGGCTAACATGGCCAGCTGATGTTCAACCCCGAATTTCAAACTCACAAATAAAACACGGTTATAAACAAACATCCGATCATTCGGTCAGTTCGGCCACAAAGAACACCCATTCTGTAGATGGTTCGCCAATACTGTCCCACAACGGCAGCATGTAAAACAAATTAATGGGTAGTCAATGGTGGGAGATTCCGCAATCTCACGATGTAAAACGGAGGTTGAAACAAGATGAAAGTTGTGAAGGCATCGGCTGCGAGGGCAACGGCGATGCTTGTGTGAACGGGGGCGGGGCGGTAGACTAAGAAGCTGACTTTCAATTCAGTGTGTCCAGCGCCCAGAAAGTTTACCATAAATTTATATAGCAGCATCATGTTTTCCGTTAGCCACAGCCACTTTGACACACGTGCAAGCCGCCTCTATGTGCACTCAGTAGATTGGTTTGTGTGCAACTACTACGTGGAAAAACAGGTGTGTGGTATGCGTGCAGATTTAACGCAAAACTGCAGCTTGCACAGGGGGGCACACATCACAGCATATAGTAACACGCTGATTAACAGGCCTTATTTAACAAATGAATTCGTATGCTTTGATCGTTCATTAGACCCATGAAATCATGCGAGTTTTGCACCGGATACGCAGGTCGAATGGCTATGAGAGGGGTGCATGTGCTTAACCAGTCACTGCATAGGTTTCGTGTTCATCAAGAAAATTGGTCAGTATGAAACCAGGTTAAGGAATTTTTAGCCTTTTATACTCACGCAAATCATACGAGCCCACAGATGCCTATCCAGTTACTTTTCTCTGTGGTTTGCAGTCTGGGATAAACAAGTCTTGTAAATTTTGTTTCTCCTCGATGAGGTTCATTAATTTACAGAGGGCGATGAGTAACAAGAAGATTCGGTGCTGATATACGATTTCAGAGAGCATTGCTTTCAAATAAATGGCATTTTCTTGCAAAGCACGCGTAAGTTTAATGGCTAGCAATACAAGTCCCTGGGGCTAGCCTCTATCCCTAGTTTATGATTTTTGGGTGTCAGTTACTTCGTCAGTTACTTCCGAGTCGGGAATGTATTCATTACAGAGCGATTTAGAAGCAGTCTGAATCCACGACTGTCCACGTAGAACGTGCGTGCGAGACAAAATATGGTAAACTGTGTGCCATGAAGGGGACTCAAGTATTGATTGGATGATCATTCCCGACTCATCGATGTACTCGGTTGACTTCCTCGCCTCTTCCATGATATCGTACCCGTGGTTCGCAGCAGTCGTACGATCAAATTGGTGGATATCTCTGCACAGGTCCACTTGCGTACCTAACTCTCAGCTATACAGGCTGCGTAAGCCTACCTAACAAATGCATTCGCAAATCTTCGCTGTACCCACCTCGTGGGACAGTTGTAGTCCTCAGCGTGTGCGATTGTGGACCATCAATCGTGTGTCAGATGATCACGAAAAAGCATAGTGACAAAAAGCGAAAGTTGGAACTCGAATTACTGTGTTTATTATGTATTATGTCATGGCAGCCAACACGTAAATACAGGCATAATACTAAGAAGAAGTCAGTGCAGTTGGCAGGTACGCTAAGACATGCGCCAATAAGACAAATGGGGATCGAAAGGGTTATAAATACCTACAGGTACCCCACGTGGTTATGCGCCAAACTCTGGGGGAAATAACTACTCCCAGGTTCTACCTTTAACCCTAATGTTGACTCTCTTAACCCTAATCTTCCAAGTAACCTTTTTATCCGTTATCCTAACACTAAAACTAATCGTCCTATCTCTAGCACTAACGCTAAACTCTCGGAATTATGTGCAAGATTACCTATAATACGGGGGAAACTGATAACCGAGTTAGAGGAGCGCTCACCGATCGCCTTACAAAACACTCACATCCCGTTGTGCCATTTGTCCCGTTCAAGCATCAGAGGTTGCAACACCTGGCTGACTGAAGACGGCTGATAAGCCAGCAATTGCCACTCTAGTCTCCTTTGTCTTTTTCGGTGATGTTATGTTGTCTGACATCTCCGGTCTTCTTGACTCTGTCTTGACACTGGGTCCACGTGTTGGAGTGGAACAGAGAGTGAGGTAGGTGCAGCGCACATCTATTCTCACTATAAACCAGCGCGAGTCACCGTCCCTGCACAGCATACGATGGACATCGTCGAACTGAGGTATTGTCTATACTACTAGCCGATCGGCAGCTGCTGGCGAGATTGATCCTCAAAGTACAACGAGACGAGAGGGTTCCGTAACCGATCGGTGAGCACCCATCTAACATTGTTAATATTACCGATCGCAAGCGACAGAATAAGTTCTTGGCTCAATGGTTAAGGTGTTGTGCTTTTAATCCACGGGTCGCTGGTTCAGGCCTCAGGGGTTGCAACACCTGGGGTTTGGTACGGCTTGCTAATGACGTCTAATAAGACTAAAATGGGCATTGCAATCTCCACTGTCTTTTTCGGCGATTGCATTCCGCACTTATACTGTGAATTACCAGAATTGGCCCTTGAAAAGTTTCCCGAAACCAAAAAGCCAAAGTTTCATTCAGATCTTCCCCTTAAATATTCCTCTTTTTGAAATCTGGGGCTCCAAAACATAAAAACAACCGTAACTATTTAAATCAGCAAAACCATGTTGTTCCTCTGCACTCGACGTAATCATGAGTCATCATGATCTCGGGCTGATCCGAGACGTTAAAATACCCATAAAATCATTCAGGTGCAATAAAAGAAGAATGTGAGCGAAAAAAAGCTAGTTTTTCACCGTCATTGGACCTGTATGGAGGTTAATGGAGTATGGGTAGAAAGAGGCCGTCGCGTACACCAACCTCGCGGAAAACATAAGGTCACTGTCGCGTTGGCAGGCTGTCTGCATTCCCCAATACCCATAGTCAACTTTAAAAAATGTTCCTTTCAGGAATCATAGGTTGAGGAAAAGCAGCAAAATTAAAGCCAGGCCAATGCTTTCGGAATATTTGACGACAGTGGTTCATGGCTGACTTGGAAGCACGGGCGGAGGTAATACTGTTTAATGCAAGAAGGAGACTAAATGTCGAACACTAGCAGACCCACGCGAAAATGGTCAACTGTGACTTAGGCATTGGAAGGCTTGTGAAGCAGGTAACTGCGAAGCACGAGGGTGACAAACCAATGAGATTTTTGGGCTGGAAGTGAATGTGACCCAAGAGTCCCGTATAAAAAGGCAATCAACGAAACTACAGATTGAGTGTTGACAATCCCATCATGCAAGTCGATTCCAAAGTATCTTGTAATTAGGGGGATTTATTGAAACACCGTCTACTCCTGCAACTCGCACGTGTCAGAGACTGGTCAAAAATGAAAAAAAGCTACAAACACCCAAAACCCAAAACCTCGCTGTCAGTGTTCCAGATTGCACCAAAGTAAACACTGACCTTGTGCCCTGATGAAAGCGTTGGCATCGACTGCCTCGTCTACGAGGTTGCGAGTTCGCTCAGCACAATCAGTCCAGTGTCGCTTGACCAGATCCAGATGATCCGAGGCAGCAGACAAGAGCTGGCTACTGGCACCCGTGCGGCGCGCAGAAACGACCGCCTGGCCGGCCAGACTCACTTGGCCGCCCACGCTCTCAAGGTTCGAGGCAAGGGCTTGTAGGGCGTCTCCACGCCATGGATCGATGAGATTTGAGGCCGCCAAATTGGCCGTCTGACCAACCCTTCGCGAGTGTTCCTACAGCGGACAACAGGCAATAAAAATAGCGTGTGTGTTTTATCGCGGTTTCCTATAAATCGTGGCTTGGAAGGCTGCCAATCTGACGCTTAAACCAGACCACGCCAGCAGAATGATCCATGTGCAATCGTTGGACAAAAGGTGTTTCCCTGCCTTTGTGGAAGGGTATTCGTAAACTTTGGATAGGTGACAACTAACCAAAAACTGACAGTGTACTAGCAGAAAGGTTTCTAAAGCTTTGTAGTCAATATTATAGTTGATTTACCCCCCAACCCCACCTCAGACTCTCATCCGCACCACAGATACATTCAAATATACTTACGAAGAGAGAGAGAGAGAGAGCGAGAGAGCGAGAGAGAGAGAGAGAGAGAGAGAGAGAGAGAGACCGGGCAAGGTATTTGCAGGGCCTGTCAGTAACACTTGATTTTGAGGGACTGTCTGTCGTTCCTCAATTCTCCGATGACCCCAAACCGTCCTACACAATCATCATAATGTACCTGATAAAATCAAGGTGCCCTAGAAACCGTGGCTTGGAAGGCTGCCAATCTGACGCTTACACCAGACCACGTCGACGGCCCAGCGTACGTTCTGTGTGTGTCGAGTGGCTGACCAGAGGACTGGGAGTCAGACGGCGATGGCTCGTCCATATCCCCTAAGTAAGTGAATACTGGTGTGTGCGTTATGGGGGCCAGGTCGTGCTGTGACGCGCGAAGACGGGTATGCCGGCCCGTCAGCCGATGCGCTCACTCTCACATCAAACAACTGACTGGCTCGGACGGTGGTCTGATTGTGGGGGTGGGGGAGAAAGTGAAGTCGACGGCTCAGTGCATTTTCCTCGCTAAAAACAATCTGACACCCTTGAAACTATCACGGTGCGCTAAAAGCCATGGCTTGGAAGGTTGCCAACTGACGGGGTAACTCGGACCGCGTGGTCAGTTTAGTGCGCGCGTTTGTGCGCAATGGAGGACTGGCGGACTGAGAGTCAGGCTGCAATGGCTCCTTAATGTGACTTTATGGCACTCCCACCCAGTTGGGATCCGAGCCGCCCCTCTCTTGGGTCGTTGCGCTCTTCTTTGGTGCTGGACCACAGTGCGTGAGCCTGCACACTCTCCCATCTCCGGTCTTCTTGACTCTGTCTCGACACCGGGCCCAGATGGGGAAGTGGAACAGGGATTGACGTAGATGCAGCGCAAGTCTACTCTCACTATAATCCGGTGCGAGTCACCGTACCTGCACAGCATGCGGTGGACATCGTCGAACACGACGGTCTAACTGACGTGTGCGTGTCCTAAGGGGCGGCTAGGGCCTAGGGGCCCCGGCTGCGCCAGCCACCTGCGCCCACTCCCATCTCCGGTCTTCTTGTCTCCGTCTTGACACCGGTTTCAGGTGATGGAGGAGGAGAGAGTGCGGTAGCTGCAGTGCAGGGCTGCTATCACTTTAAAAACTAAATCACGCGCAAGTCACCGTCATTGCACCACCCTTCTGTGGAGCATGCGGTGGACATCGTCGGACTACGACGGTCGAACAGTTGCGTGTGCTCTACTCCATAGTCAATTGAGGTAAATAAATATTAAAGGCAGCTCAAAATGCTGCTGAATCTTTAACCAAACGTCATAGTAACAATTGGAAGGATAGACGGTAGGGATGTCTTGTCTGGCCGCTCCACCCACTTAAAATAGGTGGCCTTGCGGTAAATTTCAGGAAACTTAAATATACCCGTGTCTTAACGCATAACAATAACCCTAACACAAAACTAAACTTTAACCTTAATCCTTGTCATACCCTAAACCTAAACCCTATAGTTAACACGATAAAAATCTTAACTTTTGGCCGAATCCTAAACCTAACCTAACTTTTATCTTAACCTCAACATTAAACCTAACCCTCACCTCAATCCTAAACAAACCACATGTATTGTGGGCGGCTCATATTCCCGAGTCCTGTTTAGGCGGCCATACAGGGCATCCTTACCTGATACACAAAGACAGAGAATTCTTTGAGTTCGTCGTACAGGCGGTGAATGACTGTTATTTGTACTAGACGGTTCATGATTGGGGAGCATAAACAGCCAGGAATGAGTAAGGCTAATTCTTAAATCAAGCAATCAAATTCGCATTACCTCCCTTTATGGGTAAACGGAAACGCAGGTAATCTCACCCCAGCTCACCCGTCTCCAGTCCAGTCAAATAAAAAGACCAAAACACATCTAAGGCACAATACATAACCAAAGTAGATGACTTAACGAGCTAAAAGCAATCTCAGTCAATCGGATAAATGTTAAGACACGAGGGGTTCGGTCGTTTGTTGTGAAAAATAGACCATCTACGGCTAGAACAGCAAACCTGGAAAGTACGTGATTTGTCAACCAAAGACAAAGCGTTCACCCAATACTCGGGCAGCCACAGGGCACTCATTACTAATTTTAGATGGGTAAAACTAGGCCACCCATCGACGCAGACGGTCCGTCGAATTCTGCGAGGAGCACCATCGCCAAAAATGTATTATAGACTGTGGTAAGGGAGAACTGTGTAGAATCGGCGCCACTACCCCTGTCTATCCCCACCCCTCATTACAAACCACGGGTACGATAAATCCAAGTCGACTGAGGACTAGATTCGGTGTAGTGCCTGACCATATATTTTATTTGCATCTGACGTGCAACAGACACGTCTTGCCTCAGTGTATGCCTTAAATAACGATGCCGCAAGTTTTGGTGGCCATTCATGATCCGCAGACATTCGCAGTTTTGTCGTGTGACCATGGGGGATCGGCGGAACACGTGTCTGGGCTTGAACTGCTAGTTGTATACACAAGCGATACCTCTAGGCGCGACATTTTCATGTGTGAAAGTTGCGGGGACGTTACACGTTGACCCTTGGTAGCTGAGAGTATGGGAGATTTCCCTCTCTGACATATGACAACAGAGGGTGTTTAAACATGTTTTTTAATACACGTACACTGTAATGATTTTTAATCTCGCCTTGTTTAACTTCTGATGAAATCAATGCGCGAACTTTGAGTAAATGCTTCAGGACCAACCTTTTCAGGCGCGGTTCGAAAGCTGTTAGGAACATTTAAGCTGAAATCCATCAGCTACTGCGTAATATTCGCACGCTGCCAACAGACAGTCAGTAGTATACAACTACATAATTATTTATCACACTGACAGCTAGTACGTATGCTGTCATTATGGTAAATATTTACGCGATTTTGAATCTCTTGGCCATGCTTGCAAAGTTTGTTGGTGTTGCCCATTTACCTATAGTCCTGCCAGAAAAATCTGTACGTTTTACAGGCTCGTAGGACGTAGGTAATGCTTCAAAATTGCACGAACTACGTAAGGGGCTAGCTTAAAGCGAAGGTCGCATCCGTGAATGTTCTCGTTTTCAATCGAACCTAATATCTTAGAGAGGTTTCGTCTTCGATCAAAAATACCTAACTTTAGGTGCAGCATAGGTAAAGCTAGGAAGTCAGGGCTCAGATTAAGAAAATACGTGTTGTGAACGAATTGTATATGACTACCAGGAGAGACACTTTCAAATAACGTTCCTATGACTTATCCTTAAACCAAATTTTGGGTCAGAGTAGGCAATGAGGAAAAACAATTCCAACAGAGGATAGGAACCCACGAGGAAAGTATCCGAGGCAATCCGATAGGCCTCTTCGTTGACAGGCTCACCGTGCGGAGGACATGCGACCTCCTGGAGGCGTTTGATCGGGCCCATCAGGTCAGTGAAGAAATCGGCTACCTGACGAACTAGACCGAACTGCAAACAATGCCAGAGGTAGGCAAGGTTCCGCGATATTTCCTGGGACATTTTGTTTTCAATTTTCTCCTGCTCAGGAGCTAAAAATGATATAACAGGAAATGAGTTCTGATAAATGTTTGGAAATGTCATCGTGCAAGTGGATGTGACACCCTTACAACTTTGCGTCAAACCAGGAAGGTATCGTGGCGTATTGAAGGCGGAGGTGTATTTGCAGGCCTAACTAACACGAGGCCATAGGGGTTGATTAGGCCACCTGACTAAGATGGCTAGGCTTTTCGCACGGTACGCTCGCCCAGTCGAGCACCAGCTGCTTAAGATTGAGGGTAACCTGCTTAACGGACTATATCGTGGCTGAATGAAAGGAACCGCATTCTGACAGCGCCAAACCGATCTGCTTACGTAGTTCGGGATCGTGTGATTGTGCGATAAGTAAGCATGTACGTAAAGCAGGTATGTGACAATTGTGCAGCTAGATTTGATTGTAATAGACGACGCACGAACTGGATCCCTGCGTCCACTTTCATTCTCAGCGGGTGAAACTTTAAAGGTGCACTTACGCTAAACTACTTTTCTGAATATCAAAAGTCGATGGTATTCCAAATTTCTCAAAGACTTATCCTAATCATGGCCGTCAAAGGCATTTTATCTCTGTAAGTGTTTTCAGTACTGACAGTACATAAAATTCCCATGTGAAAAATTATCGAAGATGGTTCTACTCAAACCACAATCTTCTGTGTTTACCGAATTGCAGCAGCAGTGTTAGGGTAGTCAAATAAGAAGTTAACGCGCTAATGCAGTTTTCAGTGAAAATGATACGACAGAAGGCATATTTAACGAGTCTCTAAATCCGTTCTATTAGAATCCAAAAGAGTAAAACCGCTAGTGCATCTCGTTCTTGTCAAAGAACATTATTAACTTCAACAGTAGGGAAAGTTTTCCAGAAACTTTAACTAAAGAAAGCTATCTTTCGGTGGGTAGACAGAGCTGTGACATTTTGACGGTGTTCATTGCATTAAGGAATCATACTCGAAGAAGTTAAACGATCAGGTGAGAGAAAGTAAGGAGACTACAGGTGCGCGGACTGCACCGGCACTGGCGTCTTCATCTTAACACCCTTCTTGCTAGAATCACTGTAATAATTAGCCTTAGTAGCAATAGAGGAAGCCAAAAATTAAAAGGGGAGGGTGGAAAGGAGGCCTCGAGACGTACAGAATGGCTTCTCCACCTGCGCATAGAGGCAGTCCGCGGAGCGCTGAAGATTATCGCAACACTCCTGAAATGCCTCCACTGAATCCTGGCCCTCGGCACTGACACGCGAGCCCCCATCTGAGGTGGTTTCCAGCTTGATTAGTAGTCCAGCCTCTGAGATCAGTGCCCTGCAGGCCTCGTAGCCCACCTGGCGCTGAGAGCCGCGAGGCGCTGCGAGCCAGCGCTGTACTTGGGTCACCTTCCCCTCGAGGGTGCGCGCCAGGCGATAGATAGCGTTATGGTGTTCGGTGCGTTCGCATAGCGCATCACAGAGGTCCAGTAGTTTGGCAAAGTTCTGCTGGCCGGTGGCACCAATGTTCTGCGCAGCCAACATGTCACCCTGTGCAGACACGCACAGACACATAAACGCAGGCAAAAGGTCAAATTGATATTTGTGCATGTGCGTGCAAAGTATATTGGCACAGTTACGGGTTGGAAAGCGCGGAGGCGGGAGAGGGCGAGTGGAGGCAGTGGGCAGTAAGCAGCAAACATCGCTGAAGCAGGAGAGCTAAAGTCACATCTGACTAACCAAACGTCTCGAACACAATCCCAGGAGGAGATCTGTGCGTCTGCGGCGTGTCAAAGAACTCGCCACAATATGCACCTGCCGTTAGGTGTTACATAATATAAACCCCCGCCCACCTGCAAGCAATAAGATCCACCGCTGTCCCCAGGGCGCAGTAGTGACTCGAAAATGAAGTTGTTAACCGAAAGGCTTGTTCGTGTGGCATCTGCTTATCTCTCTACCTCGACACCCACCGTCCTACAGGACAGACAGAGTCAAGACGACGGCATATGGGCTAAATGCAGTGGTTCAACAGGCTGAAAGCACGTCAACGCGTACCACACACGTGCTCACCTCTAATATAACACTAATCGGACTCGGCGGAGGGGGATACCGGATCATACATAGGTACGCGTTTTTGAAAGTCAAATATAAAGCGAACAATTGCTGCCAGACTCCAGTCCTCTGAAGAAATGCGTTATCTCCTAATACATCCTAATAGCATGTGCTAATTAGGCCCTTCTGCTAACCTACAGGGGTTCAAACTTAGCTACTTTTCTTCATTAAATTTATCACGCCTACAATAAAACGGAAATGCGGGGCCAGAATGTATAAGCTAGATCTAGTAGGGAGAATATTGTTCAGAAATCCACCATTTGTCAGCGTACATATTTAATAATCCCAATACCACTGTGACGTCCTACACTGTCAAGGTAAGACCATTACGGGTAGAAGAAATCTCTAAACAAAATTTTGCGGCGAAGAACGGACGACTATGCAGACTGAGGGGACCTTTAATGGCCAATTCATAATGATATTAACTAGACAACTCCGGCTAAATCCTTTAGCCTTTGCGAATTTATTAGCATATGCTCAATTTTGAACGGTTAAAAGTGGAAACCATCGCAAACTTGAGTACTGATCTGCGTCCAGATTGATCTCGTGAAGGAGAACCTATGAAATAAGTTGCAAGACTTTCCGATAACGCGATTAGAGAAGCACATCCAAACAAAGTCCAGCCTTGTGTAAAAGCTAGTCATAAGTAGCAAAGGAAGGATGTGATCCTCCGCTATTTAGAGTTCAGCTGGTATTGAGGGAAAAAACTGTTAGTTTCAGAATCTCTGTTATAGGAACGAAACCAGTAAGAATGTTTTGTTCGATTATGCCTCAAAGGTCGGTTTACCTCAGAGTCCAAAATAGCCCTTCCCATGACTGAATTTGGAAGACAACAAACTAGGTCTCGCTGCAAGGTAAACGGCAAAAGTCTGAGAGCACGTGTGTCCGAATGTTGTATTTTTCCCGTTAACTCTAGGCACAGCCATTCTACTCCACTTAAAATGGGTTTATCTTAATTTTTTCGCTGGACAAGCTCGCCTGTGCCAAAAATGTATTCTCAGTAATATTACATAGCATTTAATATGGGTAAATCAACTGGTACAGAAACCCTCGGATCAAAAATCGAACAACTGTCTAATCAGAGTAAAAAATACACCTCAAGACACAGTCAGGCAAAAGCATGGGATTCCATAGCTGTGATCGCCAGCAGAAAATATACTAAATTGACGCAGTGTTCAGACCTGTTACAGGTCATCGTGCGTGAATAAGCACTCGGTGCGACACCTTTAGGGCCGTCTAGATCTGGCAGGACCACAGCGAGATCAAGTACACGTGAATGCAAAACTTTATAGTGTGTACTTTAATGCAGATTTGTTCACTTAGGTTTGGCTTCGTTCGAGAAGGACGTTGAAGTGGTCACAGGATTCTCATTAAGACGCGTGGTACCAGCCTGCCAAGTGACCGCCAGTACAACAACGTACTTCTAATGAAGAACAAAAATGGGTCGAGGTATGCAAGGGCAGATGGTTCTTTGAACCTAAGCAGGTCAAGACAGTCTATAGACCACAATACACGCTGGCAGGACACTGCACGTGAATCGTCTACTTTACAAGCCTCAGCAGGTCAATAATGCAGTATAAAAGTATGTGAGACGCTGATAGTCTAGGTGGACTTCGAGGAGAGGCGGAAGAACAATTTGAGTAGCGTCTCAAGACAAAAACGTTTGCAAAAAATTTCAAAATTTAAGAAAAATTAAGTCCAGTACCTTGATCAGGGCTGACGTTCGCTTTTGAGTGTTCATTGTGGTAATTATTGGGCACTGGTGAGCCTTGCGCTGCTGCTCATCAACGAATCTACTACAGCTACTGCGAAACACTCTATTGCCATGCGAATCGATAGCATCAAAAATTTAGGTGCGCTCGACAGCGGTCCTCAAATTAACTGGAAATACGCCGATTTACAGACAGAAGTATAACAAGTGTGACAGTTCACTAGGTTGAGCAGACACAGAAAAGCAGAGAACTTTAAAAAGACTCAGTGGAGTAGGCGATATATCACGAGGAAAGACGGCAAAAAGAGAAAAGAAAGTCGAATAGCTACTTTGCAGCGCCTATTTCGAAGGAAAAAATTAACTACATTGGAGTAGAGTTGTGGTTCTTATGTTATCGCTAACAGAAGTAAAACAACCTGAAAATGGAAAAAAAAGAGGAAAAGGATTGAGAACGCACTCGCTGGTGCGCAGCAACCAGATCATCCACTTCAGTATGAAGCGCTCTTATGAGACCGGTCAGGCCATTTCGTTCGGCATCCGATAGACATAGGGTTTCAAATCTGTGAGCAGCGTCCAAAATCTGTCGAATAGCCTTCTCGCCGGAGGAAGCATTCAGTGCCTTCGAAGAGAAAAAATGGGTAGACGCTCTACAATGGAGGGCCATTTTGCATGTATTCTGCCCTTAAAAAAAATGAAATTTAATTTAGAACATTGCACAGTCTAATATTTTCCAACTGACGCAACCGACGAGGTCTGAGTGTGCTATGGTGACTTGTACGTGGATTTCTTTATAACGAAGTTGACTAGCGCAGTGCCTACTTCGCTCTCCCTTCTGAAAACTACCAGGCTCCAGTAGCAGGATGAAGACGAGATGACCAAAAAAAGGAGTGGGCGCAGTGGCGGACACTACCAAATAGTCCCTCTACGCGGGGAACCAGCCGCATGGTCAGTAACTCCAAGCATAGCAGGTTCCGAAGGAGGAATGGAGGTGATTTACGTCACAGAAGTGTTACTGTCATAAGGCTTACGTTAAGGAGGAGTCTCCGCAGCTTTGCCCTTGAGCCTCATTGGGATTAAATCATCCCGTCTGGTAGCTATCCCTTAAACCAAGACTTTCAGAACATCACAACAGTTATAACTGGCATTGCGGGGGAGGACACCAAGTTCTGTATCCAAGCTGAAATAGTCTAATGCCCTCTTTGATCCCTATGAGTTAGTAGCCAGTCGGAGTAAAGCCGAGTTGTTGTGAGACCGGGTACAGTGGTCTACGTGGTATGTGCCTCCGTCAACTTGGTCTCCGTTTTGTTCTTAAGCAATATTGGCGCAACTCGCCTAAGGGCCTTTAGTCTCACGCCAGGGGCGTTTAACAATACAATGGGTTTGTCAGTGTAAGTTCGGGGAGACACATCGATTAATCACCTCCAGCTAGACGGTAGGGTCGCAAAAACTCGGAAGTAGATAATACGGCGCTGAATAAGTAGGTTGATCTGTGCAGGCTTCCAATTTATCCTTATCTATGCTGATAACAAAGGCAGAGACAGTTACGGTCCTCCGGTAGGTCAAATGGTACGACACGCGATCGAAATTCGAGGGATCCTCTGCTCGATATCGTTTCATGGCGGGAGCCTTCTGACTTGTGAATGCCGTATTTAAAAATAGTGCACAAATTTAAAAAGAAAAATATTGACACTCGAACCTTGGAAAAATATAATCAAAAGGGAAAGTCTAAGCAGCGTGGTAATATTTAGCCAACTTGCGTATGCACACCTGTAAAAGAAAGGAGCCTGACTACGCCCAAAATTAAGCATATGTTGTGCTATTCCTTTGTTAGGTTATATAATGTGATGCGAAACAAGCATTAGCTGGGACAAACAGTCAGTGGAAAATGTTTTCTTTGCATTCGTTTCTGGAATTTTGCTCGGTAATGTTGCTGATCACCTACATATGCAAGGGCTGTTTATACAAGGAAACCAAAGGCGCGAACCATAAATTCGGCTGCCCCGGCGGAATGAGCCCTTAGAAACCCCGATGTACCTATCGCTCGACGATGAACAAGTGAGTAGAAAATGAGCACACGTTCGAAGGGATAAAGGGTGGCAATTTCTGTAAAAAGAACACATAGTGACGGACTCTGCAGGCTGGAGAGTAGGCGGTTGCGTCATTTCAAAAGCCTCATTGAGTACCTGTTTCATTAAACGAACGATTTTGGTCCAATTCAACTGAAATCGCTTTATAGGAAATAAGAAATTGGATGAAGTATACACCTAAATTGAGCAGAATCTAGCAACATGAGGTTGAAATGCGTGGCAGATTTTCTACGTGCACTAATGAAACTTTTTTAAAAGCCTTTTTCCCAGACTCTGGGTAAGTGAATAGTTGGCGATTTAACAATATGCACAAAATATCTTTTCTTGCACTCATTTGGAGATAAAAAGCTTAAACTTTACACTCTACTGAACAAATTATTTCGGTTTATAAACATTTTTTTCAATTCCTCGATAACTTTAAACCCAACTGGCCGTTAAAGTTGTGTTTAAGGTTCCCAAAATGAAAAATTTATGGTTTTCATTTATGGCGATTCATACGTTCTTGTATACTGCTGAAAGGTTACCAGCAAGGACTCATAAAATTTTGCAGACAATATTAATCGTTTTGCATACTTTATCAATAGCACTAATAAACGAAGAGATATAATGTTTTTCCAATAGACATTTTACGTTCTTGAACAATCTCAACTGTCAACCTTTTTAAGTCGAAGGCTACCCTTAATTTGAGTAAAATATGTGACGACGTAAGGTGTCACAAAAAGAGTGCAATAAGGGGTAGTTTTGCAGATTTCATGTGAAATATATTGGAATTTAGTATGGGATAGAAAATCAAGAGATTAAATGTATGCTACTTAAGTAGTCAATTTTAAATAGTGTAGTTATTGCGACCGGTCAGAAAGGCAGTTAAATAATGCCAACCTGGCATGACTGAAATAGCTTGGAATCGTGTTGAACGATAATCAGTATTGTAACCACACCTAAGTAAACAATCACTAATCGAAAACACGCAACCCGCTTTAAATGACATGCACAGATCGATCCCACCTGTGACTAGCATCTTCGCACAATGAAATATGTCAAATGCAAGCTATGAATTAGGTATGTTGGTAACTAGCGGTAAACTTCAAATTTGTTTTGCTACTCCTATCTAATGTCTGTTGTTTAAGAAGAATTTCGAGTGAGTAAACCAGAAATTCAAGAGAAACCTTAATATTATTGAGCTTGCGGAACAAAGAGGTATCGAAAAGTTAGTTGGTATCTAGCATTCATCACAGAAAAAGCGCGATGATGACTCGTTTGGAATTTAAGACATCAAATAATGAGACGAAGTGTCATATCCGGAAGCGAAATCCAATAAAAAGGAATGGAGATTCTCTTGTTTCATGAAATAATTCAAACAATTTTGCCTTAATATTCCATTTGCGTTGTCTTTGCCTCAGAACGGACAGGGGACACCCAAAAATAGTTTGCTGCTGGCTACTAGGTGCGTCCACGACCCTTAGCAAAGATTGTTTACGAAATAAGTATGTGCACTAGTCAAATAAATATTGGTCGAGAGGTTTATCTATATGCCCTTACCCCTTGTCGTAAACCCGCAGAAGCTAATCTTGAGAGATGGTGTGTTGCTTACCTCAAAGGCATGTCTGCTGACAAAAAAAAGTTAAGAGGATCATCTCAATAGACGTGAAATAGAAGAGATCTGGCTGCTGAGAAGTTGCGGTCAAAGTGCGTTTGCATTTTTTGCATTTGTTACGTTTCATTGAGGTTTTTTTCAATAAGACGAGAGCCTGAAGTTTTCCATCTTCATCCATACACTTGCCGATAATAAACTTAACTTCAGGCAAAAGATTTATCGAAGCTGTTCCGATGTCAGACATTATTATACAGAGGAGAAAAAATGCCCATTAGGTCCACACTCACATACGAATGAATAGCGTTTTGACAGTGGAACAGCAGGTCGGGTGTGAGAATTTACTGGGTCAAATTCTCGTCAACCAAAAAGCAAGTGCATAAAATCCTGTGCACACGATCGATTTGTGCAACATTTCGGGATCTGAGATCGGATACCAGTATTAAAACCAAAGTGTGTGTATGGCATTAACCGGGGTCTTTTATCAGTAAAATAGTGGAAAATGCTAGCATTTTGTAGATATTTATCATGTTTGCAATAACAAATAGGTATGGCTCTTCAAAAGACAATGTCTACAGCATACAAAATGCTTAAAAATGTTGATCAAGGTTATTGTTTGTGGATGACTATGACCTTAAGCCTCAAATATTCACCTATCGGCAGTAGATTGTGGCGTTAAAATCAGTATCTGTAGATAAATTCGTCAAAAAGAACGGGGAGTCAAACCGCCTGAAGGTAATCGAAAATCAGAATGTTCAGATACTCTTGTTAAATTTAATAGTGGTTTGGATCATTTTATATGATGCCGGCTGCCGAGCATAATTTCTAATAATTATTACGTGTTGAAATATTGTGCATGATTGAATTATGTGGTACTATGCGGTCAAAATTCCCCCCCACGTCACCTGACGACGATAAGTTCGTAGCTTTCAATCGCCCGAAATCAAATGATTACAATCACCCTGTAGCGCACCCACCCTGGAATGTTTCGGGCTCAAATGAGTGATAAAACTGAACAGTTTCGACGTAAAAAAGTGGCAGAAGGGCGAATTTTATGAAACAAATTGTACCAGTATGATCCTGATTTATCCCCTGACGATAAACTCAACGCCATTTCGAGCGTCACAGAGTCTGTAGTTTCCGTCAGGGAACAAAGTAAATTAAACAAAAGGCATATCGAATGTAAATAAGAGGTATGTTGGATTACCATTGGATCTGTTAACCATGCATTTCCATACTTCGCTAGTCGCCCGATAAGATTCTTGGCAGATCGCAGTCCTGCATGCTCACCACACTGCCAGTCGATGTCATCCGCGCTTGTTAACTGGAGGCCACGAATTATTTCTTGTATTTCATCGGACATTGGCGCAAAAAGTAATCGCGGTTCATTTGGGCCTCATGAGCAGCCGGTAACCCTAAATGGGCAGGGAGTCAGCAACGTTAATACTAGGCTAGTAAAAGCATTACTTCTTACGGAATCAATGAAGAAAGACTAAATACTATGAATAAAATATGCAGCAAAGGTGCATTTTTTAAAATATCAGTCAGGTTACTAATACATATGTGGAGAGCCAGGTTTGCATAGAGGTATTTAACTGCAAAAAGCGGTCGGTGAAATGTATGCTATGTCCTTAAGTTTCCAAAACGCCAGATAGAAACTGTTTATTATACTCAGTTGGCCTCAAATTCACGAAATGACGTCAATAGTTAAAGCGTGATGCACGCATAAAACATCATAATCTTCAGTTAGATCACCTTGATGAGTTGTGTTCAGAAAGAGCTTGATCGAGGAAATAAGAATTGGTGTTACTCGCTTGACTTGTGCAATCCCACGTTCAAGGAGCTCCGCGTGGGACTGAATTACGAGTTCCTGTTGACGTTCGTCTACTTCCTTGATCATTTTGGCCATGCATGGAGTTAAACTCTGTAACAATTATTTAAAAACTAAAAGAAAACCTTAACAAATTCAGCTAGTTCAGAAAAGGATCGGATGTGCTCCATTTGTCCGAGCATTGCTAAGACGGACTTGCAGTATTTCACAATCTTTCTCACTTCCGAGAGGTCGAAAGCAACAAGTACAGACAACGTGCCCTGGAGAATGCCTAGAAGCCTGTCATATATTAGAGATCGAACCTCTAGATCCTTCAATCAACCGTTTTCGACCCAGCTGCGATGTGGGGTCCTGAGTTAGTAACTGGACCGCTTCCTGGAGAAATTGCGACGCTTCTTCGACTCTAAATAGGGCTGGTGGCATATCCCGTTTAAATAATGCATCCGTGCTTTCGTTAATTGTGTCATGGCCAACCTGTAACCATAGTAAATTCCCTACCCCATACATCTCATACCTTAACCAAATTATTAACAGCTGATTTCACAACACCAACGCGATTAGCCAAATCTGGCAGCTGCCCAGTTGTACTGCCTTCATCGAACAGCAGTATCAATTTAGAAACCTACATAATATTAAATCAAATCAAAAGCTTTAACTTGTTGAGCAACAGGGTCTAAGATCCGACCGATTGTCTTCGTGTGAAAGGACGACATACGCCCACGACTGTCAAAGGAGGCGCTAGTACACACACCGTGTATAAAAAAGGAAAGTCAAAAACAGGCATTGCAATTTACGTTGATACAAATCTAATTAAAATGACAATAAAATGTTTCAATCCTGGTATTTTATTTAACTAACCATTTAAGCTGTATTAAAGCCGTCGTGTGTCGTTTTTACGTTATTTCATCACAAAATAAATGAGAAGGGACTCACAACAAAAGCAGATTTGTGCATTTTCATTTAACAAATCTTAATTCTTATCAGCTTTTTTAATAATGACCGTCTAAAAGGTTTATTTCTTCCGCTTATAGTATACACTCCTTAGCAGTGGGTTCATGAAAGAAGTAAAAATTTACGGCAAATCCGAAAAATCCTTCTGAATTTTGTGTCAGTCTAAATATTCTAGAGTCTTCCACTGGTATCTGCTTTTTATGAACTCAGTGGCAACCATTGATACAGTTGGCTTGAATTTGTATAACAGTTTGGTTATGTGGCCAGAAGCAGAAAACAGATCACAGTTCATAACCCCCAGAAAAATAATAATAGGTTTACTATATCACCTTTTGAGGATTGACAATCCACTTAGAACACTAGAATAAACCCAAATCGCGCTCTCTATATCACCTGCGCTTTAGTGTACGGGCTAGGAATTTGGTTAAAAATTGGAAACCTAATTCGAAGGCATACTACTGACAAAAGTTAGAAAAAAACGGGATATGCGGCGTAGGATTTGAGTTTAGTGCTTAGTCATTTTTAGGGTCGCAAATATTTCTTCATTTCCGGAACTTTCCAAACTATTATTTGGTCAGAGTTTCAAATAACTCTGAGTTGAATTCTAACCGCCAGTTTTGTTACCGACCCCAAATACCTGAGATTTGTTTGAAGGAACTGAGGTCACTTTCCGCGCGATTCCCAGATGGTATTGGTGGAATAGTTTTTGTCGACGAAGATGACTGGTGTTCCTTCTCGCCCCTCAGCTGACAACGCCCCCAGCTCTTGCTTCGTGCCACGAGTCCCCACCGTCCGTACCTAACATATTTTCTGCTCTTCAGACCCGTTTTATTTCGATGTCAATATGCTTGCTTGCTGTGGTGTCTAACGAATCTGTCCAGCGTTAGATAACAGAGGCGTTATTCCTAGTGACCTATTGAGCCATGTTTTTGCCACCCACAAAACCTTAGGCTGCTACCTTTGACTGAGTTTTGGTGGACAACTTGAAATGCAATCTTGTTTTGCTTTCGGTTGGCTTAGCGACTATGGCGTTACCAATGCTCAAGTGACTGACGACTTCACCACCGCTAATAAGTTAACCTCAGGCCATTCGTTTCTTTCACGCCCTTCTCCCTCTCTGTGACACTTTTATTCTGCGCTTTTGATATTTCCCTATTTCCCTTTCCATTTACACCTGCTCCCGTTATTTAGTACAATAAAACTGTTTGTTTCTCCTGCTCTTTCCCGCTACAGATACAGAAACAATTCCTGATGTTCAAGACGCTAAAACACCTGCCAAAGAGCATTACTTTCCCAAGATACTGTCTTCCAGCTCAACTGGGTCTTCTGAGCTCAACATTATCAGTCCTTCATACGAAAAGATGGTGAATCAGAACTTTAAATATTCAATGTGGAGATTTTTGGGCATTTGCCAGTTTTTTGACAGTTACTAAGATTTTTTTGGTCATTCGATTTTGTTACCCGGGGTGGTTAATCCTATTTACCTAGACTAGCAGTTGAATCAGGTAGAGGTGGATTAGGTGTATAAAGATTTCCCTGGTTATAAGATACTGAAAATACACTGAACTGAGCATACCGTAGTTTAATTGATCGATTATATTATACAATGTTATAAGCAGTTATATGGTGGGGGTTGTAAATGAAGCTGTCTCAGTTCCGTGTTAATTTAGTACACGACTTTTTGAGGTTGAAAATGTGGGTAAAAATAACCCCGATTCACGCGTAAATTGCTATTGAAATCTATTATAAGCATACGGAGAAGTAGGGTGGAGAGCTTTGACAAAAGGTATATTAGTATTTATTACTTGAAGGTATATTGTTCCTGATGATTCAATTAATAGAAAGCTGAGGAGGTAATACTTGCTTTCGTCATATGTTAATGAAGTGTGCTATGAAGTTTATATTGAATCGTTGATTTTAAGGAGTATATTTAAAGATATGTGAATTGTCGAATTTTAAACCGATTTCTTCGTTTCCTAAAAAAATATTAGCTTTATTATTGACAATTTTTTTGTATTTCTACCTCATTATCAGCTGCACACACCTGCAGTTATTGCAATTGACAAAAGAGATAAATATACCGTTTAAAACTTTTTTACCCTACAGAACCTCATTAAAGTTCTCGCAGATTTACGTCAAAAGGACGAAATCTAAAGGTTAATTCTAGAAATAAATTTGAAATTTCGTAAATTTACCTTATTTCCAGCGAAGAATAATTTGCATTAACTGGTATACCAGATGATATAAGTCTTCATCGTACATAGCATCTTAGCTATTTCTATTTTCAGTTTAAACTCGTTATCTAGCAGATATTTGCTTGCAGTGCCTTGCTAAAAACACATATTTAAAATATTACAAAAAAGTCACTGGTGACAATTTTCCATTCATATTATCGATTTGAAAAATACTTATATTTTAAAATAAATATTAAGCCCCAGTCAGTGCTTAGACGCAAACATCCTCTTCGCGTAAAACTTCCACTAGAGCAACCTACCTTAAGCATGAATAAATTAAACCTTGACACCCTGAAAAACTTTAATACCTTTATGTCTAAATACGGTTCTCTCTTCACGATCCTTGGTACCATTTTTGAGGGAAAGTTGTCTACACTCACTTCTCAACAATGCGAGAAACTACAGCCATTTATAAACATGGTAATTACCGAGTCCATTGACCGACATAGGAGAAGTTTCAATTTTCTTTTAAAAAACGTACCTAAGAGTAAAATCCCCCTGGACGTTGCATTTCATTTCCTTCACTCATGTAGCTGTAACTTTAAAGTCGCTGAAGCTTAAAGGTTGTCTTCCCGTAGCAAAAACCCACCAATTCTGGTCAAACGTTTTTCAGCGATTGAAGTTGACTTTATTTTCTCTAAACATGAGCACAGCTCAATATTTGAAAAAAAAGTTGTTTATCTGTAGGGATAAAACCCCAATGGAACGCCGGGTTTCACCCTCATTAGCAAACAAGAAGCCTTGGTCTACACCGTCAATACCAAAATTTATCTCAGAGGTTTGTCCTCTAGCTAATGCACGCCCACGGCCCTCCGGATCGTCAGGAATTTCGATTCCAGCTGAATCTTCACCCGTTTACCTTGTTCCTGGTTTGAGTGAAATTATGTCCACGCAACTTCTTTCCCATTCAAAGCAAACCATGCTTGCTATAGCTGCCAAATCTATTTAAACTAAGAAAACTCCTAGTAAATCTGAATAATTGGTTAATCGAGGCATTAAAATCAGTAATGTTATTACCGATGGGAAACCTGCTCACCACTCAGCATCTACTACAAATGCGAACGCTAACGTAGGCTTCTTTCCCAACCCAAAAAGTGTCTGAAATCCCCAAATAATTAACGCTTCTAATTATTTATTTAGAATAAAGAATTTATATTTGGTTAGCACCGGGAAGGCAAAAATAAGTAACGAAATAAAGTCATGACAAGGTGTGCAGATAAAATATACAAGTACATAACTTGTCCTGCTACGTCAACAGTTAGCGATATTTAAAATTAATGGTGAACAAGAAAAAATAGGCAGTGAGAAAAACTCCTATCATAAAATTGGAGGCAGAGTTCAATAAGCCTTCATTTTTGAATAGAAGGTAGTAGAAAAAAACTGCTTAGGAAAAAATGGTCAGGTGGTAGAGAAGGGTTATACTGCAGTAAAATTTCAGAATTAGATAATGAAACGTCGAGATAATTCTTTCTTGAACACTTAGGCGTATGAAACAAAATCTCACGAAAATACGTCAATGAACTTAAGTTCTCAGCATCTTAAAATCCAGAATTGAATTCTGATGATGGTAAGCATCCAAAGAAACGGCAGCATTTTAGACTGTGGGCCACCGAATGTGTACGCCTGAATATCGTCATCGTTTGGATGACTGGTGATATAAGGAACCATCATAGTTCATGGGCGACTCGAGGTAGCGAAAATATAGTTTCAAGAGGGTCACTTAAATTCCCCATGGTCCTTTCTCCGTGTCATGGGGAAGGCTACTGGGAAAAGATGAGGAAAATAAAAGGTTCATAGAATCAGTTTTAAGATAAATGTGCAGTCTTCGCTTGAATGCAGATAGACTAGTTAACGACCTTATTTCAATTGGAAAGTTATTCCAAAAAAAAAAACTATACCTAGAAGCAAAGAAGAGAGAGCATTTACACGTGGAGGATGCAGGGGGTGGTATAATTAGTGCAGAATTTCTTAGGTTATAAGGAAGACTAACAGGGTTAATAACAGAAAGCTTGGGGAGAGTTGAACTATTATTTAGTCGGAAAAGGAGACAAAAGCCTGCTTCAAGTCTCTTGACCCAAAGAAATTTTAGCTTTGTTAGCTGGCATCTTGTTGAGTAGGAAGTAGTTGAAAGAAACGGAAATAGGAGTTTTTTGTGAAATTTCTTTGGACATTTTCAGTTTTTGAACGGCTAGATTCGTTCATTAAACCGAAGAAAGGACAGCAAAATTCAAGAATGGGAAGTACAAACATACGATAAAGTCTAAATTTAATTTCAGGAAGGTAGAAATTATAAGAAATAAAGCCGCAAGTCTGAGCAGCCTGGGCCGTTATTCTATTGGCATGAGGCGAAAGATCTAATTTATTGGTGTAGCTAAAGCCAAAGTCCTTGATGGAGGAACATTCAATCATAGGGCAACCTTCAAAGGTAAGAGGTTGCGGCAGCCTTACAGGCCCAAAACTCATGTAGCGACACTAAGTAGGTGAGAACTCCATTATCCATGTGGAGCTCCAGGCCGAAAGAGCGTCTATGTCTGAAGGAATTTGTTCTAGGCACCGTTCGGACGTGGAGTTAGAGAAGAAATACACGCATTTGAGGTCATCAGCATAAATAAAAGATTGAGAATTTTTAACTATCGATGAAATATCATTTATATACAGTAAGAACAACAAAGGACCTAATACGGTACCTCTCTTTCAACTACTTCCTACTCAACAAGATGCCAGCTAACAAAGCTAAAATTTCTTTGGGTCAAGAGACTTGAAGCAGGCTTTTGTCTCCTTTTCCGACTAAATAATAGTTCAACTCTCCCCAAGCTTTCTGTTATTAACCCTGTTAGTCTTCCTTATAACCTAAGAAATTCTGCACTAATTATACCACCCCCTGCATCCTCCACGTGTAAATGCTCTCTCTTCTTTGCTTCTAGGTATAGTTTTTTTTGGAATAACTTTCCAATTGAAATAAGGTCGTTTACTAGTCTATCTGCATTCAAGCGAAGACTGCACATTTATCTTAAAACTGATTCTATGAACCTTTTATTTTCCTCATCTTTTCCCAGTAGCCTTCCCCATGACACGGAGAAAGGACCATGGGGAATTTAAGTGACCCTCTTGAAACTATATTTTCGCTACCTCGAGTCGCCCATGAACTATGATGGTTCCTTATATCACCAGTCATCCAAACGATGACGATATTCAGGCGTACACATTCGGTGGCCCACAGTCTAAAATGCTGCCGTTTCTTTGGATGCTTACCATCATCAGAATTCAATTCTGGATTTTAAGATGCTGAGAACTTAAGTTCATTGACGTATTTTCGTGAGATTTTGTTTCATACGCCTAAGTGTTCAAGAAAGAATTATCTCGACGTTTCATTATCTAATTCTGAAATTTTACTGCAGTATAACCCTTCTCTACCACCTGACCATTTTTTCCTAAGCAGTTTTTTTCTACTACCTTCTATTCAAAAATGAAGGCTTATTGAACACTGCCTCCAATTTTATGATAGGAGTTTTTTTTCACTGCCTATTTTTTCTAGTTCACCATTAATTTTAAAACATCGCTTACTGATAACATAGCAGGACAAGTTATGTCTACATTATAAAGTATTTGTACATTTTGTCTGCACACCTTGTCATAACTTTATTTCGTTACTAATGCTTCCTTAGACAGTGCCTTCCCGGTGCTAACCAAATATAAATTCAAAATTCGAAATCCTAAAATATTCTGGTCTTAATTCTATGCTCAGGAACTGACTTACAGATGTCCTTTTTTATTCAAGAAGAAAGCTGTGTTATTATGCAAAGGTATTTTTGGTTTTTATGTTTAATTCTACTACGCAGATACTTTTTCGAAAAGAAATTTGGAGTGCATTCCATTCAGTCGGCCTGTATATTGTGGAATAGAAGTTTGATCATTTGGACTATTTTAATTTGGGTCTTTCAATATTTTCGTGATTTCTAGTGTCTCACTGGCCGTTGTGATTTCTTAACTTATTCATTTTGAGAAAAGCTTGTTTGTATGGGAAATTTTATAGAAATGGCAGGCTGTATTGGAGTATTTCGATGCAGATGGGTCGAGGACAATATTTAATGTATTGTTAAAAGTATGAGCATTTGATGTCATCACCTTTGTACAAAGCTCCAGTAAAGCGTTTTTAATTCCATCTAGTTTCCTTCGACCATCTGAAGGTATAATACCGAAGGAAATGGAGCAGACATCTAGGTTAGTAAAAGTGTACATTTTATATTGTTGTCATTAATGCAGTTAAGGTGCAACTTTTACATATATATACGCGTAGGCAAGTACATTTCAGTAATATTTGTTTAGCGTGAGGGGATACATTAAGAGTATTTTAAAAAGTTTCAACCTGTGCCTCTGTTATTTCGTAATCATTGGAGATTATGGGTGGAAGTTTTTTATCCGGAAGTGGTGAAATGACGTTTCGTTGGCCAGAATACCATTTGGCATTGAATACTCCATTCGCTTAGATGATTTAGAACAATTTTGATTGTTCTCTGTGTACGGGTTATTGTATGGTCGTCCTATGTTTTCCGAAGTTTTAAGGTCACCTACATATAAAAGTATTTAATCTGAGATTGGCAATAAGTCTTAAAGGTAGATAAGAAATAGAATGTGACCCGACGTAATCCACTGATGCTATTATATGAATCTGAGACCAAATTTCCAATCTCTACTACCTGCTGTTGGTTTTTTTGCATTTTAGAAATTCAACTAGGGGGACTTTATCCCCTGACTTATTATCATTGATATTATTATTTTATTGGCTAGTTTGTCGAAGGCTTAAGCTCGAAGTACAGGGTAGCTGCCGTCCTTCCATAATCCCTGTCATTGAAAACCAATTGTAGGAAGGTGGGGTGGTAGGACTGACATGACTTTTTGGGCAAAAGGCATGTTGAAAATACGAATGAGTTTAGCGTTTTCCAGCTATTTTAGAATTTTGATATTTTTTTCCAGAATTTTCACTATTGCCATTGTTAAGTGAACGCCAAGATAGATTTGCGTATCAGATCGATTCCAATTTTAAAAGATTGGTGAAATAGTCAAGTGGTTAATCTGTTCCCTTTGAACTATTGGAAAATGCGTGGGGATCTCCTGAAGACATTCCGCATAGTGAAGGGATTGGATTGTTGCCTGGAATTCTCGGACTTCATTGTATTTGTTGCCATGACCCATCTCCGAGGTCACCCATTGAAACTGCGGGTCCAGCAGGTGAGACTGGATGTGCGCATGTTCTCCTTCTCTGTCAGAGTGGTTAAATCATGGAATGCCCTTCCTGACGACGCTGTGATATCACCATCACTAGAAAGCTTGAAAAGGAACCTTGACAATTTTATGTTCAAAAACGAGCCAGAGCGACGAGGAATTTATCCTAACCCTCGATAGTCACGCACCACTTGTCATATTTTATGATCGCTTTTGAACGTTTGCAACCCACATGGTTTCTCCGTATACCGCACATAAATTTCACGTTACAAATAGGGTACTCAAAGGTCTATGCCTATATCCCTCAATAAATTAAATTAAATTGAAAACAATTCATTAAGTCTGGTTGGGCGCGGGGTCTTTTATGGCCACGCAGTGTATTTAATTTCTATAAAAAAATACACGTTCGTTGGCTCAGTAGGTGGCTTTAAATGAGTTTTATGTTCTCCAGGAGGTTGATTTGCCTTCAAAGCGTTGGCAACTCTAATGAGAGCTCCTTATCTGTCTATTTTGAGTCAGTTACTTGCACACATATACTAAAATTGGTAGGGTTGCCTTGTGTGGCCACCCAATTTATATGGAAACCAAAACGCCTCCAATACGGCCTCATGTTAATGGGGATTGTATGGATGGGACATATGGGAACCTAAAAGGGGCACGGTAAACAGGACCGGAGAAACAAAATATTGCAGCCGCCAACATTTAATAATAATAAAAATAATAATAGTTGTATTTAATACCAGTTTACAGGCATTGTCAGATGAAATATTCAGTGGGTAGAGGCTGGCAGTGAAAAAACTCCTGAATATATATCATTATAAGTGTTTTTCCTATTTTCATGTTATTCTAAAGAAAAAACTGCCACCTGTAAGGATGAAAGCAATTCAGATCAGGGAAGGGCTAACACAATTGCAGTCTGTATGCAGTCTCTCTCTGTCTTTGCTAGGAACCGGGATTCTGCCCCAGGCAAGAAAGCATCCGTGTACGGTCGCTCAATGTCTGCCGAATAATTCAACGGGTGCAGGCTGCAGAGACGGTGCCGTATCCCTTAAGGTAACACCTGAGATCGTATTCAGATGCCGCGCACTCCGTCGAACAGGAAAACAATTTCTACCGTGTCGGCGCCCAGAATTCTTGGAAACTGTTCTGAATGAAAAAAACTAGTAATGGTAATCTTAAACAAATAATAACTCAGCTGGACTTTTATATTATGGGGAAGTTTATTCCCCATGGCCATTGCGTTTACCGAAAAGAACCGTCGATACTTAACTGTGCGAGATTAGGGAAGAAATAAAAAGACATTGCGATGACTGCTGCGCCGAGGATGGTCAAGCTGCCTCACAGTGGTAAGGGGAGTAAATGTACGACTATTCAAAAACTTAAACAGCAAAAATAGTCCCTTCTGCACTCGGCGAAACCATAAGGGATCAATGTTAACAAGCCCACAGCGTTCTTGATACGACAGATTACGGTGCTCCAACGATAAAATTCTTTTCGTGACGAAGTACTGGACAAATTCTATTTTCTTCCGACCACTAGCGCGCAGAAGGCTTAATAGAAACAAGCAGTATTTTAGGCCAAGTCTAACGTACATTTTATAAAGGCGGAGTTTAATATCAACCGTTTTAGAATTTCGGAGGATAAATCTGGCAGTTCTGCGTGCTTTGGAGACAATCAGGGCACAATGCTCTGAAAGATTGAGACCGTTGGAATATGATATACCCAGGTCCTTAACAACTCCAGGTACATTTATATCGTGGCCATCTATTCTTAGATGAGTCTGATAGTTGTCACCGACAACCATAACCGAACATTTGTGCAAAAAGGGAAAGGCGCCATGTGCAGCACCACTGGGCAAAGGCCTCGAGATCATTTTTTAATATATCGAGCACGGTGTCACAATCTGCCGGCTTGTATCGATAGGCAACTTTTAAATCGTCAGCATACATAAAGGGTCTACCATTTCGAAATAAACCTACCACATCATTGACAAAATGACAAAATAAAAGCGGGCCTAGCACACTTCCCTGAATAACTCCACTCCTCACACGTGCCGAGTTTGAGACAGCATTGGAGATCTTAACATGTTGTAAACGAGAGATTACGTAAGACGATATCAAGCTCAGAAGTTTACCACATATACCGAAAGAGGAGAGTTTCAGGAGAAGAAGGGCATGGTCAACACGATCGAAGGCCTTGGTGAAATCTAAAAAGACTATGTAAAGTGCAAAGCCATTATCCCTAGATTGTAGAACATGATTCTAGTTCACCATTAATTTTAAAACATCGCTAACTGTTGACATAGCAGGACAATTTATGAATTTGTACATTTTATCTGCACACATTGTCATAACTTTATTTCGTTACTAATGTTTGCTTAGACAGTACCTTCCCGGTGCTAACCAAATATAAATTCTAAATTCTAAATTCTAAAGAAAGAGAGCTGACATGTGTCTCAAGATCTAGTTTTGAGGAACCCATGCTGGGCTGCACTCAATAGGTTATTCTCAGTTAAATGGTACATCATCTTATCTTTTATAAAGGTCTCCAGGATTTTCGAAGCTGTGGACAGTATGTTAATTGGCCTAAAATCGTCAAATGACGTAGATTGGCCGCGTTTGGGGATAGGTAGAATATGCGATTCCTTCCATACGCTGGGAAAGGTTTCACTTTCAAGAGCTAGATTAAATATCTTACATAGAAGTGACGAGAAAATATCATTAGCATCCGCCTTTATAATACTGATCGGTACGCCATCTGGTCCAGGACTATAAGATTGAAGAAAACGTCGAATAGCTACGGTTACGTCCCAGAGGGTAAAAGTTATGGTCAAGAGGACGGCACCGGTCCAAACCTGGATGGGCGGAGGTGGAGCGGTCGAATTTTCAATAAATGTTCTGGACAAGAAAACGTTTAAACTATCAGCCGTCAATTTGTCATCAACTACAGGTTTGCCAATGGAATCCAGTAGTACGGGGTGCCATGTTTTACTATGGGTTCTAATTGCGCGTGAAAAACGTTTCGCTATATTTAACGAACGGTTTTCGACATATTTGACTTCTTTAGCTAGCCGTTTTTCTTCGGTTAGCCTCTTGGCCTGCTCAAAAATACGGTGAATCAAGGGCAAAACGGAAATGTCGTTTTGCAAATGGAATCAACGAGAGAGTTAACGCAACCTACAGCAAAAAGATAAAGGGAGATAAACCTCATCCGCGACATTAATTAATTTCTTACGGGGAACAAAACGAGAAATAAGTGGATCTAAAATTTGGTAAAGCATACCGGTACAGGTGTTCACATCCTGACACAAAGAAATTAGTCCAGTCGTGGGAGTTAAGATGTATCAATAATTCTGTCGAAAGCGCTAATCGAAAATCAAAGAAAAAGCTATATTTCTTGGAAGGCGTTTCATCGGTTTCGAGTTGTAGTGTAGAAACAACGATATCATGGTTTGAGCTCCCAAGTGGGCCTAATGATGACACTGTCAAATGCAGGCAACCTCTGCAGAAGATTAGATCAAGTATGCTTGATCCTCGGGTAGGGAAGTCAACAACCTGGGTCCACATGCCAATATCTACGGCCTCGAGAAAGTCCTCGAACTTTATGGGGCCGGAGGGGACCGGAAACAAGCGAATGTCAGGAAGGTTGAAATCACCTGCAATTAAGCAATACTTAAAATTTAAGTCAACTTCGGCATACAAATGCTTGTGAGAGACGAAGATCGAAATCCTCACTGGTATTTTGCGGGCAATAGACACAACCAATGAGTAAAGTTTTCCTTTTTTAAGGTAATTTGAAGCCAGCAGCTCTCGTCAACCCCAGTAAATTGTGGATGATCTAAGGTCCGAAATTGCAGCGCTTGTTTAATAAAGATACAGCTTCCTCCACCACGACTATTACGGCGATCATTTCGAGTACAATTATAACCTATAAGAGAGAGTTCGGGGTCGGCTACGGAAGGTGTTGCCCATGTTTCAGTTACTATAACGATATCTGGACAGTGGACAAAGACTAGAGTATGAAGCAGGGGCATTTTATTGATCAAGGATCTAGCATTTAGAACGAACAGTTTAAGTGGGCAAGGTGGTTGTTTTTTAGGGAGAGCGGCTAATTCATCCAGTGGTTCACGGGCCACTGAACGTTGGGGGCGGGTGCTCCCGCCCTGTACTGGAAAAAAGGTGGGATCATACGCGCCTGAATGTGGGGTGCAATTGTTTTAATGAATCAAAAAAAGGGTAGGACATTAAATAAAAAGTATGAAAAAGAAGGAGAAAATTAACGCGAAGCAACAGGAAATAGGTCTGGTTCAAACCCATTGGCAGATAATTCCAGTAAACTGAATACGCCTGATTCAACAGTCAACAAATGCAAACCAAAATGACTCGTAACCAAACAATAATCACAAAAATTCAGTTACGTAGCACTTAATTAATGCGCAATGAAAAGCAAAGGCAAGAGAGCATATCAGGGTTATCCGCAGATCTACTTGTGTAGGTATTTGTACAATTTACATGTTTGTATTTTCTCGTTCATCTAAACCTTAATGCACGCTTGTTTTACTGTGCAAAGGTTGCCTGCCTTTGACAGTGTCATCATTAAGCCCACTTGGGAGCTCAGACCATGATATAGTTGTTTCTAAACTACAACTCGAAACCGATGAAACGCTTTCGTAAAAATATAGCTTTTTCTTTGATTTTCGATTAGCACTTTCGACAGAATTATTGATACATCTTAACTCCCATGACTGGTCTAATTTCTTTGTGTCAGGATGTGAAAACCTGTACCAGTATGCTTTACGAATTTGTAGATCCACTTTTTTTCTCATTTTGTTCCCCGTAAGAAATTAATTAATGTCCCGGATGAAGTTTATCTCCCTTTATCTTTTCACCGTAGGTTGCGTAAAATCTCTCATCGTTTCCATTTGCAAAACGACATTTCTCTTCTGCACTTGATTCATCGTATTTTTGAGCAGGCCAAGAGGCTAACCGAAAAAAACGGCTAGCCGAAGAGGTCAAATATGTCGATAACCGTTCGTTAAATGTAGCGAAACGTTTTTCACGCGCAATAAGAACCCATAGTAAAACATGGCATCCCGTACTACTGGACTCTTTGGCAATCCTGTAGTTGATGACAAATTGACGGCTGATAGTTTTAACGTTTTCTTGTCCAGAAATATTTATTGAAAATTCGACCACTACCCCTCCGCCCATCCATGTTTCGACCGGTGCCGTCCTCGAGACCATAACTTTTACCCACTGGGACGTAACCGTAGCCATTCGACGTTTTTGTCAATCTTTTAGTCCTGGACCAGATGGCGTACCGATAAGTATTATAAAGGCAGATGCTAATGATATTTTCCCGTCACTTCTATGTAAGATATTTAATCTTGCTCTTGAAATTGAAACCTTTCCCAGTGTATGGAAGGAATTGCACATTCTACCTATCCCCAAACACGGCCAATCTACGTCATTTGACGATTTTAGGCCAATTAACATACTGTCCGCAGCTTCGAAAATCCTGGAGACCTTGATCATTTTACGGAGAATAACATATTCAGTGCAGCCCAGCATGGGCTCCTCAAAACAAGATCTTGTGACACATGTCAGCTCTCTTTCTTTGATCATGTTCTACAATCTAGGAATAATGGCTTTGCACTTTACATAGTCTATTTCGATTTCACCAAGGCCTTCGATCGTGTTGACCATGCCCGTCTTCTCCAGAAACTCTCCTCTTTCGGTATATGTGGTAAACTTCTGAGCTTGATATCGTCTTACGTAATCTCTCGTTTACAACATGTTAAGATCTTCAATGCTGTCTCAAACTCGGCACGTGTGAGGAGTTGAGTTATTCAGGGTAGTGTGCTAGGCCCGCTTTTATTTTGTCTTTTTGTCAATGATGTGGTAGGTTTATTTCGAAACCAAAACCGTGACCCATAGTGGAGTTCGGCAGCCGTCTGGGATGTCCGAGCAGCCCTTTTTAGGGATAGCACTGCTTGCCTCCACGCGGAGGAAGGGGCTAGAAAATGTGCCCTAAAAAAATGCTGGTTCTCACGTCTTCTGCAGCCGGCCGCGGCTCGCAGATCGCAAACTACGTGGTCGTAAAACTCAAACAAACAACAATACCCCCCGTCCTCATCCCCCTCGCCATACTCTCCAGGCTGCTCGGGTGAGTCCACTCACACTAGCAGCCTGGAATGTTCGTTCCCTTTTAGACAATCCTAGGAG